>UELU01145814.1:57773-88340 GCA_900490025.1 Megastigmus dorsalis
TTTTTCTGGAGTTTTACGCTCTCGCGCGAGCTCGAGTGCAGCGCGGGCGGAATATGAGCGTAAGCCGTATGTGATTCGAAGGAGAGGCAAGAATGGCGTGATTTAAAATTGAATCTATTTCCTTATCCGCTCAAAGAGTCGAGGAAAAAAAAAAAAAGGAAACGAGAAGTTTACGATGGAAGTTTACGGAGAAATGGTGGAAAATATGTCTGAATGTACATTAGATGTGTAATAAGCTGCGACGTCAGGTTCGCGGTATCTCGTTCGTTTCGATTTTTCTTTAAGCATTCGTATCTGATAAAACACGATTACATTTACGGATCTGCTACCATTCATACTGGCGGAAATTGAAATGCCGTCGTAAACTATTTCGATACCACACATTTTTCTCTCTTTCTCTCTCATTAAACTATTTCTATTTTCCCTCGATTCAGATACACAGTGTAATTTTAAGTGCGCAACGCGTTTATCATCGAGCAAGTGCATGCGGCGCTTTAATAGGCTAGAATCGCTGGGATATATAGCGAAATGAACTTGTCACTTGACTGTCACTTGTCCGCGTTAATCGCAAAACCCCCGATTCGAACTTTATCCTTGTCCGAGTCGTCGACTGCTCTGCTGCAAACAAGTTTTACGGCTTAAATTTAGTTAACGTAACTGGCCAACAATTAGTAAACCGTCCAGTTTGTCGCGTCAATGTTTCTAAATCAAGGATGACTTATATGCGCATATCCACGGACACCCGTTAAATTGTACACATCCTCAATTACACTGCGATCAATCCGAAATCGCTCATTTCTTATCCTGACCAAAATATTTTTGTGCAATCGAATATAATTCTTAGTATGCGCAAGAAACACATTTTCGAAATATGCACGCACAATAATGTTCTCGCGAAGAAATGGAAAAACTTTTCCTCGACGTTATTTCCAATGAGGCTGCAACAGGAAGTGCAGTTTGCCAACAGGTGGCGCGTGTTATACCTTTAAAAATCTGATATTTTTTCATCGCGCGAGCGCTCAGCGAAGGCTTCGCTCGCGCGAAACTTTATGAAATTGAAAATATCGAGGTCGCTTTCCCCAAAGAGATAATCGTTGCGTGGTGGTGGTGATGGTGGTTGTATACATAGTTGCCGCGTGCCACCACAGTCACGGCGCGTCGACTGCGATCCGCGAACGCCAATACTTATAACTGAAGTAGGATTATTTAATATTTTTGCGAATGCGCGCGCTAGAGGTCCCATTTCTATTTCGTCTCTCTCTCTATCTCCCAGATGTCAAGCACCGGAGAGACAGGGAAACAGAGAGAGAGAGACAGAGAAAGAGAGAGAGAGAGAGAGAGAGAGAGCGAGAGACGCAATACCGGAGATGAAAACACTTAACTTATGACGTGGCTTGGTAATTCTGGGGGGATATTAAGTCGCACTACAATGGTCCGAGCTGCTCGGGTCCGCGCGCGCAGCGAAATGACTCGCCTTTACAATGCTCATTATGTACCCGAGTCGCAAGAAAGATTCGTTGGGTAGGGAATTTATAAAAATAACATTGGTATGAAATATTGTATAACTATTTCTTGCACAATCCTCTCTCGTTTTATCTTTTAAAATATTCCACCGATACGAGGATTTTAGCTTCGACATATCCTATTGTTGTCTTTGTTACACATTTGATTTCCGTGTATATATATATATACACACATGTAACGCGAACTAAGGAGATTACAAAAGATTGTTGTACATAGAGAATTTGAAAAGAGAAGAGTGTCCTTTGATTATAGGCCAATGTTCTCGGGGAGACCGATCATGGCGTCCAAGTGTATGTCAATGACTATTGCGACGCTACATCACACATCGAGCACATTCTCACTGGAGGCTAAGTTTTGTCAATAGGCGGCCGCCGCCACCGCCGCCGCCGCCGCCGCTTGCACGCAATAAAACTTTGAAAGCACGTCTCATTCAACGGCGGCTAATTGAATGCCAACTCTTTCGACGATTTTCATTAACTTATAATGTGTGCCATCCAGTTGGACAATGGCGAGCGCAACGCATTCTCAATTACACACTTTGGATCCTTTTTCTATCGTAAACTTAATCAGCCACGTTTTCTTCTTTTTTTAAACCCTTTGCACTTGAGTGTATAATGGCAAAATGGATTTTTTTATTTCGCAATTTTAGACAGTCGACGCGGGGTGATGGCGTTGCAAAATTTCGTATATGGGTATACGCCAGACGCGACGAGACACGCGGAGAGCGCGCGGTGCGAGAGAACATTCGGGCGTCGCAATCCTCATTTTAAAGGCATAAAAAAAAAGGAGCGTAGTTCCCAATGCCACTTATATATCGTGATTATAAAGCTAATTGACTTGACAATGTTCCAAGAACAGTTCGAACCGCTCGATCACTGGAATATAATTATTCATGATAAAAGCTACTCATTGTGCGTGGTTGCATATGTATATATATATATATATATATATATTTCAGCAGCTATTACAGCATCATTATATATTCGCGAACTTTTGTAAAATGTCTCGCGGCCGTTTATACGCACCGATGTTTATAATTACCGTATACCGACACAATAAAGCCATTAAGATGGAAAATGCCCATTAGCATAAGCAAATTCATATTTATTCGCATCCACACTGTGTATGTGTGCGCGTGTGTGACAATTTTTAAACCAGAGTTATTACAGTTTGTGCGCAACAGAGAGTATAGCGATTTTTGTAGACGCTGGCAAAATTTGCAAGCTACGTAAAATTTCGTCACGCGACGGTGGAGCTGCGCATCTGAGTTCTTTTTTTTCAAAGAATCACGACCTCTGAGTCAATAAAATTTGCTCGCCTTACGTCACAATTTTACACGAAAGAACGAGGCACGCGCGTTCGTTCGTGGCTGCGGTGTTATGTACATACATATACGTGCATAGACAATGACGCCGTAACCGACGTTAATGATGGGTTAATCTAAAGGCCAATTTCCTACAGCGATTGGTCGAAAATTTTAATTGATGGCAGTGCAAAAAGTTTCCTTTATATATGGAGTCCACCGGTTGTTGGTAAATTAGCTGGTTCAAACCAAGAATATTCTAGACGATTTAGTTTTGGACGAAAGTTTCCTGATACAATCAACTTCATTGAAGATGGATTACTACGACAGTGTCATTATCACTGCACGTAGACCCGCATGAATTTCGCAATAATTAAACGAACAGTTTCTGTCAAAATGTTTTTTTTTTTTTTTTTTGAGGAAACTTCACAAAAGCATATCGATCAAAAGATAAGAAAAAGTAAGTACATTGTTGAAGAACAAAATGTAAAAGTACGAAAGGTCCTTGAAATTAGTTTCGTATTGTATTTGCGAAAGAATCAAATTTAGAAACTAGGAACCATTTAAAATTCATAATTTGCAATTTATATATGTGGCTTAGGCAAATGTAAAAATTCAAATCGACTTAGGATTAGACGAGGAACGAATCAAATAAAGGTAAAACCGTTCCCACGTGCAAAACTGACAGAACTATTGCAGAACTTCGGCAATACAAAATGCTTCCGTCGAATTCGCAAACAGACATTACCCGCTCGATAGTATTAGAAAGCTCTTCGGTGTATAGCAATGTAAAAGATAAAATATGTATAGGCGCCGACTTACACATGCCCTTCTGGACAAGACGCAAAAAAAAAAAAAGAGTCGTGATCCATCGGAAAACGGAGTGACTTTCCGCCGCCGAACAGATGCATTAGAGCAGTATGTACAGACACACAAACACAGACGTCTACAGTTAAGTCTAGAGACCGACAGACGGTATATATGAAAGATGTATAGAGAGAGGGCTTAGGAGAGTTGACGCGTTCGAACGACTGAGGTCAGTTGGATGGTAATAAGCGTGTGTGCAGTGTGTGCAGTGTGTGTAGTTGTGTAGTGTGTGTGTGAGAGAGAGAGAATATGTAGGAAAGAGGCAAAAGACTCAAAGTGGGAAAAGGATGAAAGGGGAAAGGAGCTGGCGAGCGGCGTGTATATGTTGTTTGCCTCCTGCATGGTTTGGATGTAACGTAGTGGAGGCGTAGATGCGGAGAGAGAGAGAGAGAGAGAGAGAGAGAGTGAGAGGGTAAGGAGAAACCCTAGAGGCGCGCTGCTGCCTATAGGCTCGCTATACGCTCCAAGAGGAAGCGATTCGACCTTGCAGAGGTGAACTCTTGCGGGCTTCGCGTTTGCGCGCACACATTATGTGTGTGAGTGTGTGTGTGTGTGTGCGCGCGCGAGCGAACGCGCCAGTTACTTACCGCTGCGGCGACCGTTAACAGAAAACGTAAATCGAAGGCGACGCGTTTTCCTACTCGTTCTCTCTTCTCTTTCCCTTTCTTTTTCATTAATGCGTATATACAGCCGTTGTGACGTACGAGCGCGCGCGCGAGCGATATCGTTATTTTTTTTTCTTTTACACCGAAAAGCTAATGTGCGCGGTATCGGGCAGTTTTGCATGATAGATGTATCGGTGCTTTTTATCTGGGATTTGAAAAGTAACGAGCCGCGGTTGCGCACGTTGCGATATATATATATATATATAAATGCGTATGGTTATTTAAGGCCATTGGATTCGGTAATTAGAAACTTCGTCGGTATAAGTAATGACCCCACGACGGTGAAAATTATGTAAAGAGTTGTAGCGCGTAGGTATAGTATAATATTCGAATGATATTATACCGATATTACTGACCACCTTGAAAACCGCAGCGTATAATTTCCCTGTGTGTGTGTGTGTGTGTGTGTGTGCGATGCAGCGACAGATACGGTTGACCGACTAATTTTGCAAAGCTATTGATTTCCCTAAACCAAATTGTTGACGAGAGACAAAGAAAAATTCCATCTTTGGGCGTATCTTGAAAAAGATGGTTGCAGAGTAGAAAATTCGTGCGTGTAAAATGAATGAATTGGTTTGTGCTCGTGCTGAAGTTAAACAATACCGACGATTCAGAAATTTCTCGAATTCGTAATTTCAGTTTCGAGAGAAATATCAGCACTCGCATGATAGCTTACAAGGATTATACGGGTCAGTCGCGTATTATACGATAAACGTGATGATCATTTAAAATATAAATGAGCATTGGCGATTTCTACAGTGAATGTAGTTCATTTTCACACCGTTTCAGCAACAGTTCGAGCTAAAAGAGTCTCTTATCTCGATTTGAATAAATCTTTATTTTAAAAATCATCGCAAAGTTTATCACCATATTACTATCACTTTATTACTATCGTTTTACTGCCCTGTCGGATCATAACTCGAGGAGTGTATAGGTGCATTTTTTTTCATTTAAGAATCACGTTATACAAGAGTCTTTATAATCCTATTAGAATGTCAGACTATCAAGGACATATTCAAATCCTGGTTCACAGAATGTCATAAAACTTTATAACGGATAAGGAAGAGTTAAAAAACAAAAGGTTCATTCATTATCGAATTCTGGATTATCACTAAAAGCGGTTAATTTCCATAAATTAGTATTGCAAGATTATTTTAAGCATAGTAATGTGTCTAAACGGATTCTCCACACCGCAGTCGACTCTTTTTTCCTTTTTTTTCGAATTCGAGACCTGGGTATACGATCGCACTTCCAACCGCGAGAGAATCTTCCTTTCTATTTTGTTCTTACATCAGGGTGCTTATAAAACCGTTACTTACACCTCTAAATATTTCAGAAAAATTACAAAGCCGATATATGAAAAATTGGCGTTTCCAGTTGCGATGTCGCAATCGCTGAAATTCGAAGAAGACGACTTGGACGCGCTTAAGATGTATAGCGAAAGAAAAAAAGAACAAAAAAGAAATAAGGGCAGTGACGCGATCGGTTATACATTGGCAGCAGCGGGGCATCAGCAGCTGTCGTCGTCTCGTCGCAGCTACTGCGGTCGACTAAACATGCACCCGTACTACATCCGAGAAAGAGAGTCCAGTGATGCAAGTCGCGGAGAATCTCGTCATGCCCTCGTCTCTCTCTCTCTCTCTCTCTCTCATCTCTTATCGCCGTGTAATCACAACGGCTCAATTTGCATCCGTCGCATTCCGTCACACAAGTGCTCGTCGCTTCTTTTGTCCCTCTCCGCCTTGCTAACAGCTTTTCATTTAGTTATGCAAAGTGATCCGTTTGACGTCTCAATCATCGCTCTTTTTATACACTCTGATTGCTTTTTCTTTCAGATTGTGTCTCGTGTTTTCTTGAATAAGAATTAATTGTTTGTCGAGGGTTTATCTTCTGTAACAGCGATAAAAAAGTATTGCGGATGTTGGGAAAGTGCAGAGTTCTATTTTTAGACCCGCCACCTGTCGATTGGATCAGCGACGATTTTTTTTAATAACTGCCGCAGCTGAGTCTTTAATCAATTAAGAATAACAGATTGTGCTCTTAGCAAAGATAATGTAATCTAATATTTGTGGGTACTAATACAGCATTTATGCACCATCATTACAATATATTAATCTTATATAATTAATTATTATTAAGTTTTACTCATAATTTTGTACTACTATAATTAAAGTACTAGTAGTTTATCCATCCGCTTTGATTAAGCATGGCACTAAATCAATTTAACACATACCTCTAGAGTATTACAATCGTAATTTAATTTTAGACTCGTACGCTGCAAATGGAATTAAAATATTAATGCAATCTGCTGCGAAATCGGTATAGGATAATCGGGATTAAAGATTGCAATGAACTGGAGAAATTGACTTCATATTTTATTTCCGAACCGTTAAATAATTCAATTGAATCTATAGCTTCGTAATTTGCGCGTTACAGTCCCTACAGCTTGTTAAACACTACTGAACTCTTACTCTTGACGTTAAAAACAAACAATTCAATTGCAACATATTCACAGCTTCTTATGTCAAGTACATGTAATGCAATTGTGGAAGATTGTAATATATTTAATACTTTTTAAGCGAAATTTCGTAAATCAACGATATCCGAACTTCATACAGAAAGTACGTTCAAGTGCCCAAATTGGAACGACATTTCTGCAGCTAAATACAGAAATAAACCAATTTAATATCAGCATGTGTGTCCCGCAAATTGGCCTATATAACACAAGCCGAAGAAAGAATTTCTTTTCCACGAAAAAATTACATTGCTTACGGAAAATTAGATTAGCCTCCATTGCAGAGAGCCTAGCTTCTCTTGTTAAGGATAAAAACCTCACTTAAGAAATTGCGCTTATACACTCCCATCGCATTACACGCGAGACTGCGGCGTTATTAAATACTCTTTTTATAAAATCCTTTCAAAGTAAAAGTAAATACATCTCATTATCCAACTATAAATAGCTTTTGCAGAAAGAACATTCATTATGCCAAGATGTCACGAGCAGATAGGGAATTACCGTAAAAATCGGGTTTCGAATATTCGCCTCGCTGAAAAAGTTTCGAAACTTTGACCAATGTGGAAGAAGGAAATATGAACAATCCAATAGGTATGCGAGTAAAAAGTGATTCCGGAAGAAAACCGGACATTGTCTGCTGCAAGACGGAAGCCAATTGTATATATATATATACACGAAATAACTAACTAAGAAAAAGAAACAATGGTCGCAACGGCTCATAAACGTTACTGAATACACCATAAGCGATAAGCAATAAACAAGAACGAGCCGCTGCGTATATACGTATATATATATACACAGATTGTATACGCGCAAGTATAGAGAGTGCGCATGCAGCAGATGATTTGCGAGCCAGGCACATGTAATAATTCGGACGCTGCAAGCATGGCTCGCAGTGACCGGCATAACATCGCCGCCAACGACGACGACGACGACGACGACAACGACACGGTACTGGAGTGCTGAGGAGCGCATGAATTGTTTTCCGTCGGTCTACGCACACTGCACGGCGGGCCTGTGTGCGCATTTGACCCTTTTACTCTACAGCACGTGTTCAAGTGGTACTTAGAGACTTTAACGGTTAATGACATTAATTTCGTCGGAGCTGCTGATGCGGCTGCTACTGCTGCTGCTGCTGCTGCTGCTACTATGCACACGAAGAACCTTGTACTACCAGGTACAAGTGTTTTTCAAGCTCCTATGTTCTTTTGCCAATTGATTCTTCGTACGAGTGTCTGTGTGTGTGTGTGTGTAGAGAGGAGCAGTTTAGGTGTGCTGATGAGGCTCGAACTGGTTCTCCAAAGATTACATTATATGTAGCAGCGTCGCGCAGGAAGCAGTTCGCACACAGCGATTGTGTTTCTTTTGGAGACACCAAATAAACACTATACATAATTTGATTGGAAAGATTCAACACACTCTCGGATTTCGCTTATGTATAGTCGAATCGAGTGGTGTCCCATACCATCAAATCACGCTGACCAAACAAGTCCTCGAGCAATTTCGTCTAAAACAGCATAGCAGCCGCAGCAGCAGCATAATTGATCAAAGCCACTTTATATAATCGGTGCAAACATGGAAATCTCGAAGCTGTTGCTGCTGTTTCTGCGTCGTCGTCGTCGTCGTCGTCGTCGTCGTCGGGGCAATCATTCATTCAATGTCAAAAGCTAAGAACCTCGTCTCGTTAAAAACCTCCCGAAACGGGCAGCGAGTGAAAGCGAGTCGAGTTCCCATTTAAGGATGAGTTTGGCTCGCGCGCGCGCACGAGACCATTAACTGGCCCCCCCGAGTGTGTTATAAGAAGAGAGTCGCACACAGAGTATACGTGCAGGTCGTTTAATGCGTATGTACTCTAGCACACTTACTCGCATCTATGGCGCATCTATAAACAGTAATAGTAGCCAGTCTCGGTTTACGGTCTATATGATATATATGTGTGTGTGTGCCTGTGTTTGCCTGTGTGTCCGTATCCAAGTACGTACGTTCACATCTACGGGAGGACGGCGGCAGCGACGGCGGTACTGGAAGCCTTGGCAATCTAATCCGACCTACTATCCGTTTGAAAATGATAGTCTCCTCTCTCTTTGAAAGTAAATATCTTTGGCGAACAAAAATTGCTCTCTCTCTCTCTCTCTCTCTCTCTCTTGCTAGCGCGCAGGCAAGCGCAGGCTATTGCGACTCGCGGAATTTTAAATGAATGACAGTTCGCGATAAAAGCCATCGGTGCAGTGCGCATAGGTACTGCAGCGCGCACACACATTATCTGCTATATATATATATGCGGTGTGCAGTGTGCGATTGTAATTGCGCGACTACGCGAGCGCGCGCTGTTGTTGCTATTGTGTATATGTGTGCGGGCGCGCGCGCGCACACATTCGATCCTATAGTGACTTTCAGTTTGCTTGGAATGTGGATAATGCACTTTTTTCGTTTCTCTTCGATCGATTCTCTCTCTCTCTCTCTCTCTTTCTTTTTTAGTTTCGCCTTATTGCAGCATTCGCTTCTCTCGTTACGTTCCAAGATGTAGACGTATACTTTTTGAGAAAGCTGAAAAGATGGATGTGCAAATATATATATATATGGACCAGACTTAGGTAATCGAAGAAACCTCTCTTCCGTCAGCTTTTATTGCGCGGTGCCACTTAGTTTTTATCGAATCTATAGCCTTAGACGAGCAAAGAAGTATATATAGTGGTATAAACAGAGGACGATCGGCGATCGAGCTTTTCCCGGTATATTCGCTGTATCTCTTTATCTCGCATAATGCATCATCCGCTCAAAAACACACACACACACACACGCACAGACACGCACACGCACAGACAGTAGCTTATCTTCAATAGATTCGCGCTCGAACGGCCTTACACTTTTACCTCCTTCCTCGCGTGTGCGATTTCCCTACAGATTCTATCGAGAGACAGAGAGACATAGAGAGAGAAAACGCGCGCGAGGGAGACGTATACATCTGCACGAAGGAAACGTGCGTATGCGGTAATTTCGCTGCACGTAAGCCGGTGACTGTATAGCGCAGCGAGAGCCAGGACCATAAACAACGAGAGGAGAGCCGAACGACGAGTGAACACGCACGTATATGCACACGTACAAAAATTACACAGACATTTTTCGAGGCAGACCAGGACAGGCGGTGTATGTACGGTGACGCATATATATATGTGTATGTGTATATATATATATATATATATATACGCGCGTTGAAGCTGGAAAACGGGGACGCTGTACCTTCCGTAAACACCTTGCACAACGCGAGCGAGTCTCTTCTGCGTCTGCGTCGCGCGCGCGCTCATCGGCACTCAGTGTATTAAAAGAGAGAGAGAGAGAGAGAGAGAGAGAGAAAAAAGGCAGCTATACGAGCACCGACATTTTCCGCTTCGTAGATTCACGTAACCGCGTGTATATATGTACCTTGATGCTTATGACTTAGATGTGTATGAGTGTGTGGGTCACTGTGTGCATATATGTATGTATACGTATATAACGCGCTGTTATGGATGTAATTCGCTGTACGCGACTTGTACGACAGAGGAAACGTTTTAGTCTGTGCCTTTTGTTATGTATCGCGCTTTGCAGACCGGCAGCATGGGATGATGACGAGGGCACGGGCACAAACGCGAAAAACAATGTGCACACACGCACACAGACGCACACGCGTCATTGCATAAGTTCATAAACAGGATTCGTATTCCTTTTTTCTCCCCTCTCTCTCTCTCTCTCTCTCTCGTTAGCGCGCGTAGGAGGATGAAATCAACAGAGTGATTTAGGGGATCGCTTCTTGATTTTATACACGATATGCGCGCGTGCGGGACCAGATAAGTCGGCGAGAATTTTCTGGCACACGCACGTGTATATGGAAATAACGCGGGTTAACGTTCTCTATCTCGAGCTGCGCGCGCACCGAGTACGCGGCATTATATACGCGTATATATAGCGAATGAATCAACGGTGCTTTGAATTTTGAAACTATCGCGAACTTTCCGATGTTTGCGTTCGCGAGGGGGGAACGATATACAAGGGCAAAAGTAAAAAGAGAGGTTTATTTATAGACGAAAATTGTTGCTCCGATATTCATTGCAACGATAAAGATTAGGTGCCGGGAGAGAGAATCGATGCGGATATATAACCCACAATAAGGCATGGACTTGTGTGCATGTGCCGCGCGCTTATTGTATTTGCAAGATCAATGCGCGCGTGACCTTTGCGCGACCTCGAACAAAATATTATATCCATCAAGCGAATAGAAATAGTATAACTGTATACATATGAAATGTAATTTATGCGATAGTAAATTTTGTGATCGTTTTAGCGCGATTTCAATGCAAACGTCTTATTTTCATGTGAGATTTTCTAATTGGTAATTGGTTTCCGGTGCAGTATAGCGATTGTTATTCTATACGAGATGTGTTGCATGAATACGATATTGTAGATGTTAAATGAGATTTAGCTATACGATGTGTCTGTAGCAAATCAATGATCAACAATTGTTGCAACGTTCTTTCAAAAAGCAACGTCATTGTGTTAGTTTTCGTACAATGTTGTTCGTTGGATTTTCCACTGCTGTGACGTATCGTGACGATTATTGAGGCACAAAAGGAACGGAGACTATTAAATTTACAAGATTATTGAGAAAATATTATCTTTCCATGGTGCACGACGCAACGGAAAGAAAAGAAAATGACAAGTATAAATATAACTGCCGAGTTAATTTGAAGTGCAAATAGATCGTTCAATGTTATAATACTTTCATTGCAAATATTATTGGTCTGATAATGAAACATTATTTATTTTAGCGATATAATTATTCGTCTTAAAATAATTCTAAATGAATCGATCTCGTTCGATTTATACCAAACTAAATATAAATTTTCAATATTATGATTTATCTGCAGTATAATCCAATAGCTCTATGATTGCATTATAACCGAAAAGTCATTGTAAGCCTTTCTATTGTGACGAATTTCTTTTATATAATAACGTTAAAATAAAGCATTGTAAGCATGTAAATTTGTGGAATCAAGCCACATAAATCATACAATATGTACAAAGAGCTCAAAGTCAACAAAGTGTCAAACACACAATAAAATCGCCACGTTTCGAGCACTTACACGCTCCATTCCCGCTTGCCGATAACGCAAGAATACGTTTCATTAGCTCGAAAAACAATTTCTTCCGAGCGATAAAACCTCCTTTTTCTTTATCAACAGTCGTACACGTGTAATTTGTTCAACGCTCACATCACAGATGCTTACACACGTCTTTTCATCACACCCGAAAATAAATAATAAATAACTTTAAACGTTTACACCTTTTCAACTAATGCGAAACACGTTGTATAACACTCGTCAAGCACGCACAAACAAACGCACACATATAAACGCGTTAAAACTCTTTCGGTCAAAGCCATGGCCTCAGTGGTGCCTTCGATATTACGTTACGTCCCGTTTGATAAGAAAATACAGGAAACCTTGACAGAGCATAGTCGAACGATAATCTCTCTCTCTCTCTCTCTCTCTCTCACACTTCTTTTCTCTCTCTTTCTCTCACTTGAACTGATTTGCCGAGTGTCGACCGCCACTCGCTCGCTCTTTTTTCTTCTCTGTCAACTTTATTACTTTTCGGGTCGAAATGTGCACTTGCTCTCTAGACGTGCACGTGGTTTCCGTGCTCATATATACACAGCAGGTATACGTGCGCGGAGGCACGGCTTATAGTTCTCTCGCGAGGATTTATTAAAGTGACGCAATAAGTTTGGTGTATATAAGGCGGAATGGGCACGCGCGGGAGAGTATAGAGAGACAGAGAGAACCGAGAGAGCAATATAGTGCTTTTACTGCCAGCTGCAGCACGGGGAATTTTGCCCGACGGCTTTTTCGTGTCTGCCTTGTTTATCACCTGCGCTTACGGGAGATTTTAAAAAGAAATTGTAACGATAATTGCTCGGTTGTATTTGCAACATCGATTAATTGGAGATGTTTAGCGTCAAACACCCGTGATATATCGATCTTGCGATTCGATGTACATCCAAGTGCATTTGAACATTTGAGGACTCGTTAGTTATGGTGCGACGTTTGAAATTATCGACGTAAGGGTGACGTTGAGGTGACGTTCCCTATACAGTCCAAAAGATTAGATTTAAATATTACGTAAAAATTTTTCGCCACGAAAGCATAATGCTTTTAGCGGTAATTTTCTAATGGTCATAAAGGGATTTGTTTTCTTAAATATGCTTTCTAGCGTTGCGCACAGGTCACCGAGAGAGAGAGAAAAAAAACTCCATTATGCTATACCACATTTTATGGCCATAGGCATTTATACATTTCGTCAAGAGTTATAGAAGTAAACAAGTTGACGACTGCCGCGTATAATGCAACAAATATATATCGCGATTTTTAGAACTAATTTATTTTTTCTTTTTTTTTATGATCGGACAATAACTCATTGTAAAATGGCGCAGCTCTTTTTCCTATCCATCTGCGTGCGTCTTACGCGCTTGATAATTATGTAAAATGCCTAATACGAACACGTTTTTCCCCGAGAGCGCGAGTTTGCCGCTTTTTTTCACAATTAAATCTTACATATAAACGAAATGGTATAATCCATGAAACATAATTAATCCGTGAATAAAGGATAAATGGGACCAATCTTGCCGAGTTTATGCCTTTCGCTTTCTCTTTTTACTACATTCGGAGTTGCGCTTCTTTCGCCAAATGGATTAATAGCATCGCGTAATTTTATGTAATGTGTTTAAATTGAGATGTGAATAGATCCATTTCCTTGATCGGTAAAAACGTTAACGCCGTACCGAGATTCCAACTAGCGAATCGCTAATAGAAAAAAAAAACAAAAAAATAAAAATCAATTTATTTTATCCATAGGAAATATTAAACATTTTCAACGCACAAAACGCTTACATAAATATCATATTGTGTACAATGACATGTTCGATAGAATAATTATCTCGGCTAGTTTATCTAGAAAAATGTTTGACAGATTTATCCATCGCGGTTTTCTCTTTGTACAATGAACTCGGTCGAGCTTAACCTGTATACATATATCGACCACAATGATTATGTTTGATAGAATAATTAGAAAAACATTTGATAAAATATTTGTCGAGCACGACTACATTGTCTATAGAGTGAAATTGGAAAGAGAAACTGAAAGTTCTATTCGCTCGATCGCTTCAGCTTCCTAGTTCTTATACTTTCCATTAGTCTGTTATTATACGATGACCTCTTCGCGCGCACACATTTTCAAGTAAACAAATCAACAAGGTAATCTCGCTCGAAATTTGAAAGCATAAACTTGGCAATTTCACGCAGTACTTATAATACGTGTAGCTTCGAATAAATAAAATTTATAACTCGCGGCCGCATAAGGAAATATTTAAACTCGTGAAAATAATTACCATCAACAATACATGTTGATTCAAAAGTATAAGAAACAATTACATTGTTGTTTATAGTTGTACAATCACCTGCAGAAACAAATTAATCATCATTGGCCCACTTTTACTTTATTTTATGCAATTGACATGTATTCCTTATTTTTATCTGTACGATAATCTAAATTATATCTGAAAAAATGTTATTTATTAGCGAACTCATTTGCAATGAATACAATATAAATTGTTTAAGAAAAAATTTACGAGCATATTTTACAATTCATTAGCGCATTCACAGATTGAAATCAAACTGCATTTACAATAATTTTATTCAAGCTCACGATGATCATATGCTATCAATTAAAGCGGGTGAATCACGAACGCTTATTAGCGTGTTTATTTATCACAGTAATTTTCCTGGAATAATACCATGTCCAGTTGAAGTAGTACACTAATTACCTATAGAGAATTAATTTGAAGTTTATAACATCGAATGGAAAACAAAAATCATTATTTCCTCTTCACTTGATGTGTAATTAAATTTCGTTTCACATCCCGACGTACACACTGTACGAATATATCAGTCAGGGAAAAAGATGCTCAATCGAATAAGGCGAAAAAGACAAGAATTTCCCTCGTGCTCCAATTATGCAAGCACTTAGCGCATCGTCGGGATCGATTAACGATCCCAACCGCCAGAAACTTAGACGGCGCATATATTTTCGTAACAATCCGAACGTGTGTGTAACACGCAGGGGAAGACTCCCACTGCCCACATGGGCGTCAAAATAGGAGACATTGGTCGTTAGTGGCGATCCGAAAATAGAAATTGCATTAGACGTGCCAACTAAAAAGTCGACGGGACGATGATCACGAGCTTTATCGATGCGTCTTTTGAAAGTGGCGTGAAAGAATGCCGAAAAAAGAAAACGAGTCGCGCGCTGATAAAGTAGACGAGGGACACACACATTTTGTATGTATAATGGAGTGGCATTATCGATCGGCGATAATCGAAGACACTCCAGGAGCCTCGGGGGCATCGCGTCGATTCGCAAAATATATACATTAGATCTACAGTGTAGATAGCGAAGCGATTCAAAGTGGAAAATCCCGTTGCTTCTCGGCTTTGAAGTACTGTCATGAAATATTACACTATTGTTGGTAAATTATTTAGCGTGAAGTAATTTTTTCTAGTTTGAATTATGTGTGTCTCTGTTTTTCCTTTTTTTTTGTATGTATTCGATCGCAAGCAGAAACAATATGACTCAGTCAGTCAAATAAACATGAGTTGAGTTTATCATAAACAAGATTGTTCGAAAAACACTCTCGGGTGCGTTCAGCCTTCAATTTTCTAAAAATGAATCTTCTGCGGTTAAAATAATCGCGCTAACGAATGATGAGGACGACCAGATGCACAATCTTTGTTTCAAAATATAAATATCTATCTCTCCTAGGCAGTGTATTAAAAAGCTATAGTTTTCTTTTGAAAATTTTCAAAAACAGTTATCAAAAGTGCGTGTGAAGAATGTCCAAGTTTACAAGACACGATTATTCGGAACGGAGAGAGTATATCGCACGACGACTAATCGCGAGACCCACGCAAGATACGTTCCGAACAATCGCACGCACGCATCGCGATTCCATATAGAATGAAAACGTCGCGCGCCACGTCGTCGAAAAAGCATCGATCATCGTATCGAGTATATAGTGCTTTCCTCTTTAACCGTGCAGCACACATAATTCGCAATCCTATATTAGTATATAAGTCTCGGTCGTTAGTCACCGCGTCGCTGCCTCACAGATCTTCCACTATATAGACTCCAACACCGAGTTAGACGCGCACACACGCGCACACACACTTGCGCAGGAGAGTCGCCTACGCAACGATTGTTTATCGCTCTCTCGACACAAAAAGTTACGCATTCCTGCGGCGTGGGCCGCCCGCGGACTTATTTCAGATCGGCTACTCTCGACCCGTGTGCCGCGGCCGCGAGCACCGACTTTTATGAGCATAAGGCGAGCGCGGCTAGAACTTTACGATTCGGTCGCGTGTATATATATATATGTTTTAACGGTCGTTTCGCGCGAACCGCGTGTGCGTCACAGGAGGCGCATTTTTGTCCGAATCAATTTTCACCCCCGGTTATTACATGTGTGTGTATACGCGCGCGTATCGCGCGATTTTTAGAGAGAGTGCGAGTGCAGCGCAAATGCGCGAAATCAGCGCCGCCGTCGCGCGAGTTCGACTCGTGCGTCAGTGATAATCGTTGGTGAAAATAGCTCGTTAATTGGATAATAGCAGCTGCTGCGGGCGTTTGTAAGTGTGCGTTAGGTATAGGCATATGTATGTGTGTATTTCCGGTATCGCGCGCAAGCGTAACCCGTTGTTTACGTTATCTGCGTTAATGTAGCATATTAAAGTAGAAAAAAAAAAAAAACGAAAGAGAGCCGAACCTATATGCACACACGTATATATATTATTGGGCGGTTCATTTCCACTCGAGCTATAAGCGCAACGAGTGGTTGGCTCTTTTATTGCAGTTTTCTCTCCAATGGTGTGGGTTCGCTCACTTTTGGGCGCAGTATATACACTTAGTTTGAGATGAGGTTAGGTTCTCACTCGTGTGTGCGCATTTCTTTCCGCTTTCTTGTTATTTACAAATTACTTATGCCCATAAATTTCATTTCTTTTCAATTGACATTGTTTCGCGCGATTGTGATTCCAAGAAGTGAGAAAAGCAAATGTCATATTATGTGATTTTCCAGAAAACAATGGTCCTGCAGTATAGACATGTGCACTGCACAATCTTGGATATTAAATGTGTCAATAAAGATTAAAATACAGTGATATATGGTGGTGTATGTGTGCGTGTGTCTGCGGATTCCTGTAAATTTTCCATTAATACGCTTGTCTCCCGCGATCGAAGATGCTTCATTCACACATATTCAATAAGTATGCAAACGAGATAAAAATAGAGTTCGGCCGATGGAATGAGAAAAAAAAGATCCTACGAATGACGTAAGCCCCTACCGATTATACAATTTTTATATTAGAATCTTCATTCAAGTGTAGAGTATTATTCACTTACGAAACGTGTTTTTAATTTAAAATGAATGTACCAGCGAACGTTTCGCTTGCAAAAAAAAATGGAAACGGCAGTATTGTGTCTGAAATTGAAAAGTTGGTATCGAAGAGGAGAACGGCAATTGATAAGGGAATGAATGCGATTTCAATAATGAGAGAGGGTTTAATGGAAATTGAAAAAATTCCTACGGTCTTGATAAAGAAACAGATTGTCTTCTTACGAACAGGCGGCTATGAGAAAGTGTCTTGTGTCTAAGGTTGTAAGGAAAACCCACGCATTTGAAGTGAATAAATCGGTAATAAATATGATTTATTCACTATTTATGTTACTAACTTGTATAATTTTATCGTAAACCGTTTCAATTTGATAGACCATGAAATAAAGCACCATCTTTGAGGTATTATCCGATTTTTTGTTTAATCGAGAAAAAAATAATAATGTAAGAAATAATGTCAGACAGTATTCAAGATGATTCACACAAACGCCAGAAATAGCAGAAATGGAACTTATTTTTCATTAAAAAACTTTATTAAATCTGCATATTTTGCGATTGCGAAATAAGCGAAACATGGAGAAATGAAATCGATACGAATGAAAAATATTGCTCTAATTAATTCATAAATTTACACGTTATCTCTCGATAGCTGCACGCTTTAATAAAATATAGGTACACATATAAAGCTGAGGGAGCTCATTACACGTATTTTACTTTTTCTTTTCAGAAATCAATCAGCGCACTTTTCCATATGCTCTCCGCCGGGGGTCAGAAATTTTCAGAGTTGCCATACCACCAGAGCATCACACATACAGACATACACACACGCACACACACGAGGAATTGCGTCAATATGCTAAACGGGTTTTTCGAAACTAATCAAGATGCCGGAACTCATAAAAGCCCATTTTATCACTGTAACGTGCGCTCGCATAGATATAGTATTGCCTTCGGTTTTTCTCTGTATATACTTACACCTCGTATACGTCTATTTTCCTCCCTCCCCCATTCCGTCTCTCTCTCTCTCTCTCTCTCTCTCTCTCTCTCTCTCTCTCTCGCTTTCGTGCGTAATCCAGAAACAATAAAATGATGCAAGGAAGGTCGTTAAAGCCGGGAAGAGAGAGAAGCGAGCATCGCGATATTATTCGCACCCCCGTGTTGTTCCGTGGTAGAGAATTGATACTGCCGCTTTACCGTTATACACAAGCTATAGCTTATACGAGCTCTCGCCGGAGGATTCCTCTCTTCCTGCTTTACCGGCCACGAGCTATGATAACGAATTGCGAGGAGCTTAATTTTGCGTGGCATGCACTGGCCTACCGTTTCACGCATTACTCAAGTCATAACTTTGGCCGAGATGGAGAGTTAATGAATCTCCCGGCCTTTTGTCCGAGTGTCAGGTCTAAGCACTTTGTGCAGAGATAAGCGAGAGTTGCCATTCATTGAAATTTCGCCCGAGTTAGGGCAAAAAATTGCGGATAAAGTGCGGATGAAATTATTGCAGGGGAATGCAAACACGCTCGGTATATACTTGTTTAATGTTTGCTCGTTTGGCTCCCAAAGATAAATCGCCAGTTGTGTGTATAATATACATACACCAGATACTTACATGTTTATTAAATAATCGGATAAATACTTTTAAAAACGATCTCAGCGTTTCTGTCTCAAGCTGATATCGCCCGAGCGCGCTTCGTAGAATAAAAGATAAAAGGCTCTTTCCTTCGAGCTTTTCTTTTTAAACAGTGTATACGTTCGCGAGACGCAGAAATTACAAGCCGTGCAATCGCTTTTCACCGCAGCGCGCGACGACGATTAATGAAAGGTGCATTCTTTCATGGAGCTGATAAATATCTGAAACGCTGATAAAATTCAGAACGGGAAAGAAATTAATAATGTTTTGCAGTCCTGACCCCTCGTATATATATATATCATCGAATGCTTTTATGTACAAGGTAATCGACGATAATCTCATGTATACAGAAACATCAATAACGCGGGCGCTGAAAATCCGACGAGAGACGCGCAACACAGATATTCGAATAAGTAAACACTCAACTTTCAACCGACACTCGTCTAAAGCTGCTTTTCGCGTCTGTGTGTATATACATACAAGTACGTATAATTCTCATTGAGAAAGAGAAAGAGGGAGAGAGAGTCATAGAGTCGAGGCGATCCTTCGACCTCCGTCGGCTAAAATCGATGCAAAACATAAGCCTCGCACGACACACACATGCTCACACATGCGCTCGAACTCCACAGAGAGAGAGAGAGAGAGAGAGAGAGACCAGAGGCGATTTCGCCTTCGTTATAGCCGGCAAACGAGAACGACCTCGCGCTGGATGTATAACAGACAAGACGCGCGGGACGCGGCGGAAAGCTGGCAATCACGACATATATACACACACAAGCTGCGGCTTATGTATATATATACCTGTAGACGCGATCGATCGACGATCGTTGGCCTGATGCGCGCGGGGGGGGGGATTAACTACTGATTTTTCGAACGTGCGAATTGTGAGGAAATAAGCTAGAGAGAGAGCTACGGGTTGCGCAAAAGCGAAGCGGCTGCGGCGGCGAAGTCTATACTCGCGGGCTAAAAACTAATATATTAATGATGTATCTCGGTCGTCTGACATAATGTGCCATTGTGTCGAAATCGATACCGTTGTGTGGTGTTTCTTCGCGCGTAATACAAGCCCCGGACTCTCGTAAAAACCTGCACCTGCGAAATTTTCTTAGCATTGCGCAATACTTGTAAGATGCGCCGAAAATTTCTCTCTCTCCCTCTCTCAGTTCTCATCGGGCTCGCTCCCCTTTGTGTTTGCTCTAGCTCGCGTGATTTTTCTTATCACTTTTTCGTATATAGCTATAACGTATAACTGCTTTGTACGTAATTCTTTATAAACAGATATTTTGCGGTACGATAAGCGAAACGATAATTTGTACGCACACGTGCCAGACGTGTATTGCGAAATGTGTGCGTATAGACGTGGTGGTGGTCGTGTTTGCGCCGAACAAACTGATTGATCCGCACGCGCTGAAAATTAAACGTACGTCCTGCTTGTCTATAAGTCTTGAGGATGAAAAAAAAAAAAAAAAACGTTGACCAATGTCGCATATACATACATTGGCAACATTGTAGCTGCATGGCCAGGGGGTGATTAAAGAGCTGCATCGATGAATCGCGCGGTTGCAAAACAAATTGAGACACATCTTCCAAGGATTATAGGTACATATACAATTTACGCCAAGTTTTGTTCAAGATGCGCTGTATGCACGTATACCCAGAGCGCATGTTGGCGAAGTCTGCGGAGAGCTTCCAGTCGAGGAGCCGGTCCGCGAGAGAGAGAGAGAGAGAGGCAGACTTTCAACGAATGATAAATACTTCACCGATCCTGCAGAACTCGTTTCGCGTCGGGAAAATAAACGCTCGGGCGCGGAGAGCCCAGGTGCGCTGCGAGCGAGCGAGCCGAGCAAAGTTCATTAAACCATCTTGTATATAGTGGCTTGCAGCAGTGCGAGCCGCGCGTCGCGGTTCCGACTTTTCCTTGACAATGTACCTGTTTCGCCGTCAAAAGTTAATACCCGCACTCGCATCACGTAATAAGAAGGTGAGGCGAGAGAGAGAAAGAAGGAGAGAGGGAGAGACAGAGAAGAGAGAAAGGGAAAAGTTGCAGCAGGGGCCGGAATCGGAAGAGAGGAGACGAGCCTCTTTTTGCGTCAGGTATAATGGCCTCGACTCGCCTCTCTCTCCCTCTCTCTCTCTCTCTCTCTCTCTCGTCTCTTTTTATATATAGATATACGCGCTAAAGGGAAGTATCCGAGTCGAGCGTTATTTTCTCACCCCGTCCAACTGGTATAAAATGCTCCTCCTCTTTCCCTTTAGCCTCGGCCCATGCACACACGCGATAAATCATAATCAGAATCAATTTTTAATCGTTTCTCAAGCTTCGCTGTATTTTTTAATTTTATCCCTATCAGTCACAAGCAAGAGCAACACAGTGTCTCGTTGAAGAGTCAAGAGCAAGATGCGTAGTCGTTGTATAAAAAAAAAATGCTGAACAGCTTTGTTTTTCCCGCGATACAGCTTTAATTGTAAGTACGTCGTCCGTCGCAAAAGGTGAGCCCCCCTATAGCATCAGAGGTGCGGTGCTCAGCAGCAGTATACGCGTCGGATGGCTGCACGTTCTAGAAGCGGCGCAGTAGAGAGAGAGAGAGGAGAGGATACGGCGACATCGCGATCATCATCTAGCGCGTGCGCGTCGCGACCCTGCTGCTGCTGCTACTGCTGCTATATACTATAGGTATACCACAAGCACACCGTGTGGCATGCGCGCGAATTTCTCTCTGGCGTCCCGGGCCGTCCAGCGCAGAGATGCAGCGCGGCGGCATACGAAACACATGTGCAACTGTTTGCGAGCCTTGTTCCCCCCCCCCCCATTCTCTTGTTTTTTTTTTGCGTGTGTTGTGCGTTTGGCGAGAAAAACAAAATGGTTAGGAGCCGACGACGGAGCTAATGATTTTACAGAACTGATTTGAAAAAAATCAAGAACGGCGTGTGTGTGTACGTGCATGCGCGAATGAAATGTCGGCGCGATATTAGCCGGTTTGTATAAGGAAGTTGTGCTATAATGCTGGCTGAGTATATTCTAATTTAGCGGTGAATAAATGTATCGGAGATTTCTTTCTTCCTTCGTACTGTTTCTCGTTCGGCTGATTCGAATGTGGGAGTGGCGAAATCAAGGTGACAAATAACTGATCCGTTCGAGTTTTTAATAATTGAAAAGGCGATAAATTTAATGGAGTTTGGGTTATTTTATGATAATTGGAATTACGAGTCTTGTGTATTGTGTGCACATGTATCTATAAGTATTGTATAGACGTACATTTGGCGTGATAATAAAATTTTAAGCATCTTGTTTTTTTCACTTCGAGATTCATTAAAAACAAGGCATGAACAGATTTGTCTACGCGTCGAAAGATAGAAAATAAAGTTTATTATTCTTTTATTAACGATCTAGCAAAAAGATACTTTGTTTCCAATATCTATACAGTTTACTGGGACATGAGTTATGGCACGTGAATCCCCGTCAATTTGCGAAATTGAACAATTTCGCGCAAAATAATAGGCGCTTTTAAAATTCGGCAGAAACTTTATAATGCTAAAATATAGTCGCGCTGTCAGAACTATATAGTTTGGACGAGCTCCAACAGAATCTAACATCTTACGCATTTGAATGAAATTGTTGCAAACTTTGAGCATATACGTCACTTTAGCGGTGCCGCTGCACTCCAAATTGAGCTAATACGATTAAGCCAGTGCAGTATACACACGGGAAACACGAGTGAGCTTATGTAAGTCGCAAAGAAGTAGTCGGTGAAAATTCTACGGTGATCCGGAAGCGCCGCTAATACGTTTCATTTATTAACGTGCACTTGCCCGCTTGCATGCGGGTGAAAAAGCCACCGCGGAGCGTTTCCTCCAATTTAAATATTCGCCCGCTAATTGCAAGTTGAGAGGAAAAAGAAATGAAAAAAAGTACGAGCCCTCGCTCTATTATGTATATCGAAGAATTATTGGAAAATACCAGTTCGCTCGTCAAATAAAACAGTAAAATATGGCAGCCAAAATCAAGTCCAATATTCCATTCCACCACGCGAACATTTATCTTTATCGTACAAATCTGCTGCTAACGCGCAAAACCAAGTGGATCATCTCCAATTATCGAAAGAAAAGTTTGCTCGCGAAAAAAAAACTCTCTCTTCTTTCTCGGCTTTCGAAACGGGGAGCACGCACAATTATCTCTCTCTCTCTCGAGCGATTCCCTCCAAAAATAACTCGGCAACGATACGTGCGCGCGCTCTCGTATACCTATACACAACACAACGCAAAGCAAGGGAAATAAAGTGTGTATAAGAAGTGAAGCCGCGGGGCAAAGCGGGCGCTCACACACACACACACACACATATATATATATATACAAATTACAAATTATCGCCAAACGTCTTCTACACGAAGCGCGCATATTTTGCCCGTGTATGTAGGCTCACGGCACATACACATATACACACACACACACGGAAAAAGAAAAGATACGGCAAGAAACGTGCACATCCTACACGTACACGGACGCTTAACGCGAAACATGCAACTTCATGCGCACGTCGCTCAGGCATTTTCTACTTGCCGGCTTAGCACGTTTTTCTCTCTCTCTCTCTCTCTCTCTCTCTCTCCTTTCCGAACGCCTAGATACAGCCAACTCACTCGCACACATGTGTGTTCGCACGAGTATATACATATATATATATACGAGCCGCGAGTGACGGTTGTGTGCCGTGCTTAGCGCGCCATACGATGAAACCGTCTTTTCGCTCTCTCTCTCTTCCTCTCCCTCTCTCGAATATCGCCGCGTAATCGTGTTCCCCTATATATATCGACGTCACGAAAAGCCGGCTGCACTGCACAGTACGGTATACATGTTCGCGCCCTTTTCCCTCCCCGACACGGTAGCACAGTACGAGGAGGACGCAACTCTTTCGCCCCCTTTCCGAGGTAACGCGCGTACAGAGGCCGGGCAGCGAACTTTCCAGAAACGTCACGAATTGCGCGATGTACGGCAGCGGCGGCGACGGCGGCGCCGCGCGAATATTCTCGTTGATCATGCGCCGTCTCTCTCTCTCTCTCACACACACACACACATCGCGATGCACGTAAAATCCGAATGATCGAAAGATGGGGTACAAAAATAATTAATAATACTCACGTTTTGCTCTGAGAGTTTCGTAGCTGATGCTTTTTCTTCTTCGTAATGGCTGCTTAGGTGGTGCACAGAGAAGGTGGAGAAGCAAGTACAGCGAAGGTGTAGGCTGCGGCTCGGTCGTCGTGTGGCTGCGACTAGCAGGATAGTAGTGGTGTATGTGCTCTAGTCGGGACTGCTGACTCTGGCCGTCGAGAGAGGCCGAAAGCCCGTCGATATTGCACACTCTTGCTCTCTCTCTGTGTGTGCAGCTACGTCTCTACGTATGTGTGGCTATTGATATATAGAGAGAGAGAGAGACCAGGAGAGCCGCACCTCCGATTTATGCACCCGCTGTTTATTCTTCTATTATTGTACTTTTTTCGTCGATGAGAAAAGGGATAAGAGGAGAGCGGAAACACGAAATCAAAAATAATACGTGTGTGTGTGTGTGTGTGTGTTAAAAGGGAGAGGAAAAACCCCGTTTGAGCCTTGGTGGGTGAAAAACTGTAGCAGAAATGTTGCGCCGATGTGACTGGAGCTCAGCTCTCTATATGCCAACCCTCCGGCCGATAAACAACAAAGGGAGGCTAGCTCCCCCTCTTCTGCTGGTGCTGCTGCTACCGCTGTATATGTACTGTTCTCTCCCTTATATGCGCGCGGTCGAAAACTCTCCGACCTTCTATGTGTATTTCCTCTCTCTTTCGCACTCGCTCAGCGCTCTTATATTACGACACCACTGCGCACGTGTGTACAGTGTACGAGATCCCGTCGTCCTCTTATTCCGCTCCTATGTAAAAATCTTCTATAACTTGAGCTTCCGAAACTTTTCGGCACAAGCGAAGCGCAATAACGTTTTAATGATACTTCCGTCTACAGCGCCTCCTGAATCGGAACAGTTTTTAGGGTGGACTACTACTCGGGGCTCGACGCGAATCTTCTCGCAGCATCGATCGATGTTGTATGTGTGTGTGTGTTGCAGTTTCTAGTTGTCCTGGGGGCTGATGCTGCTGCTGCTGCTGCTCCTGCTACTGTTTGCCTTCTGTGTGTCTATATGTATGTATGAGATAGTGAGTGAGTTGGGAGACCGAGTATGTAGCCTCCTCTTCGTCGTTGTGATGTGCAGGTATATTACGAGATATAATATATATATATATTTAATGTATATTAGTATGTGGTTATACGCGAAGAGTAAAATGAGCGGTTTATTGTATATATACTGTTCTCAAATCCCCGTGACCGCGTAGTTACGAATCCTCCGGACGCACACTTATTTAAGCTGTAAATTTGAGAAACTCGTTTATCTCAAGTATATATATAAGAAGCGAATTTGGTAAAGTGCAGACAGCCGTCGCGGCGAAGCTGAACTCGCTGGACTCGCAGACTCGCACCCACTGACAGTCGCCGAGCGGCCCGCGTACACCGAGACTCCTACCCGGTCTCTCCGTCTCGCTCCCTCTCCTCTCTCCCTCTCTCTTTCTCGTTTTCGCACATATACACACAACCAGCGCTCTCGCCAAATGTGTGTTGTGTGTGCGTGTTGCCTGAGTGTATATAGCGCGGAAGCCGGAGAGAGAGGGAAAGACTCCGGTGCGCTCACTCAATCGCACTGATCCTCGGTATAGTCAGTACCTACTATACTCGGTAGCTATGCTATATAGCTATATTGCTATAGGATAGAACACACACACACACACACACTCACACAGAGATATACTACGACGACACAACGCAGTGACGGCGACGCGCTCGCTCACGGGCCACAGCTACACTATACCACCACTACCTCGGGTACCGTCGACGATCTCTTGTCGCGCGATTACGTCGCTCTCCTGCCTCGAGAGCTGCCTAGCGAAGGAGCAAGAGAGAGGGAGAGACGGCCAGCAGAGAGAGAGAGAGAGAGAGAGATAGAGAGAGAGCAGGTATAGCAGTAGCCTGCAATGTACGGGTACAGTGTAGCTTCGTCTCCGTCTCGCTCGCTGTGACCTACGTCATACAGTCGAGCTCTGACTATACATCCCCCACCACTCCTATATATATCTGTCTTTTCCCTCTCTCTCTCTCTCTCTCTCTCTCTCTTTCTCTCTCTTTCTCTCTCTTTCTCTCTCTTTCTCTCTCTCTCTCTCTCTCTGGGTTCTCCACTCGATGTATCGCGCGTTTGAATTCTGTCGATCGCTCGCCGCGCTATAGCTAAGCGGCTTGTGCCGCTTGTGTTGGCTCAGTTTGTAAAGGTACGTTTTACAATTGTGTCTGCGGCGGCTTTCGAAGCACGGACAATTTGGCTGCGTACCTTGATTTATGCAATGAACTTTTCGTCCGTGGCTGTCTCTTTATTTTTTTTCTGCTTGCACGCTGTAGCTTGCTAATTTTTTTTTATTTAGAAATTCATATAATTATGTAATGGTATATGATAAGATAAATAATAGACAATTCAGGCACACTATCGACATAAGAAAGGGCTTGTATATAAATTAGAAAAATATTTTAGGTGAATATATATAAATTTTTTTAAATAATTAACTTTGAATCAAATCTAAATTAATTTATACAAAATCTACTCGTGTACTTCACTACGCCATCTAGAGAAGCGCGTCTTAACTATAGGAATGGCAGAAAATTAATTCTTCCAAATTATCTGTGAAACGCTTACAGATCGTATATTGTAATAACTAAATTAACTATTGAAAACTTTTGACGTGTTCCAATGAATTTTTTACAATCATAACGTATTATGCACACTGAAACTTTTAGATAGAATATTATCGGTTACGTCATATCTAGAAGAGCGTGTAAAAAATTCAGTAATGTAAAGATATTTCATTTAATTTTCTAGAATAGTCAGTCGTAATTCTGAACGTGTCATGGAATCGTGAAAGGTATATTAAAATTTCTCGCATATAGTTTAGATTGTATTCTCTACTACTCTATATATACAGTGAGAGGTAATGCAATATTAATAATATTTATGAAAGTCTATACACTAATCTATATGATTTTAATACATTCAACTCTCATGCAATAATTACAATATGTACTTTGCAGAATGTTTTATAATCTTTAACAACTTTTTTTTAGAATGTATACATGTTTCTATACGAATGTTTTCAAACTCTTAGCTGCAATATCTGTGGTTGGAGCGCGAAAAAAGAAAAAATAGTGTTCCAATTCTTTTGAGAGCATCCCTAGTATACCGTTAGGTCGTAACGATCTTTATCCCTTATCCCCGGCCCTTTTCATAAAATTGCCCTAAGCTTACTATACTGAAGGCAGGTGTAAACATATATATATACACCAGTCTACTCGCGAGGTTCGCTCTCTACGAAAAGTAGGGACAGATGTAAAGATATAAGATAGAGCTGAATTTCATCTATTCTTCGATCATGGTCTCTTTCTGTTGCATGCAGAATTGATAGAGGACAAGTTGTAGAGCCAATTCGGCGCCTATATACGAGAGAAAGACATTGATGTATAAAATATAATTCCTTCCTCAATCCATATTGTCGTCACGTTGAGCGTCACTTGAAGAAGTTGCACAAAATAGGGGTAAAAAGTTATGAACTAGGAAAAAAGTTATGTCTTCTAGTACAACATCTAAATAACATAAATTCTTCGAATAGTGTACCTTATTTAAAAAAAAAATGCAATTTATTATGAGTATTATTATGAGTAAGTTAAGCTACGGCCCATCATTAGCTGAGTGTCTTGAAAATGATACAATCGTGTGACGTGCATGGCCATTTTTTGGCACCCGTATAAGACAGAATAATTTTTAACTGTCCTGATCAGGACCGTTGGCACTGTAATGATTATTGAAATAAATAAATCATTCGTAGAGATCAAATAACCTCATACATGCAGTGTATGCTGCTTCATTGAGCGTCATAACTCTTATAATAAGAAAACAAATAATATTCTGCCAATTTTGCGTTTACAACGAAAAGCTTATGTTTTTCATGCACCTTCGCAGTTCTTTTAGCGGATGAAAAAATTGATGCAACAACTCTTTTGAAACGGATCTATTAAAAGAAGCAGAGTATATGTACAACATCGATGAAAATTCAATATTCCAACCATATATACAGCGATCTGAGAAAAAAAGAAATAAAGAAAAGCACATCGTCGAGAGAAAATCATCCCTCGGTGCGCTCCTATGAATCGTGAATGGGAAATGAATGAAAGCGCGCGGGCCGCGCAGCTGCCGCTGTGTATATACTGCCATCGAGACTCGAGGTTGTCGACGCGTTCTCGCAGCTCTTGTCAGTGTATATGTATACCGAGTGCGCCTGCAGCCAGCAGATCCACTGTAAAAGCGGCATAATTCGAATTGGTTAGCAGCGGCGGCCAACGGCATCAGAGAGCCGCCCGGCAATTTCGCACTATATGCAGCTCTCGAGAAGAGGAGCTTCATCGTCGCGCAGCTTCTCCTTCTATCTTATCCCCCCTCCGCGGGAAGTCTCTGGCCTCTCCGACGTGCAACGATCTCTCTCTCTCTCTCTCCCTCTTCTTTTTCGATGCCTTCGTATGTTTCGTTTCTTTTTCTCTTATACTCTACCGTCTTCTTATCTCGTCTGGTTCTAAGGCTGCGTGTACGTGTGTGTATATATATATATATACACGAACGGATACTCTCTCGCGGTGAGGTGCTTAACCAGGAATCGTCCTCTACGAGGTTGCCAACCAGCTGAGATTTGCGCGTGCGGATTATCCATGAGAACCCGTATACGTATACAGTCTCTCTTTTTCTGTGTGTGTGTGTGTGTGCGCGATATCTGGTATAAGCTGTCTGCACAAGTTTAGCAGTGGCGTGTCGACGAGCGTCGGCGAGTGTAGGCGTCGTTCCTTCTGCACGACTGGATTCTGTATGTTACAGTATACCGGGTTCCAGGAGAGCCGATGAGTTTTAACTTTAATCCGAGTCGTTTCCAAAAGTTGCCGCGAGCGAACCTTGCACGTCTATGTGGTGTGGCGACTATGGCGATGAATTTATTAGTAACTGGTTATTATGTTGAAAAACAATTATTACTTCAATGGGATTGGAATGGAAGTTTTTGTTGATATAGCTGATGTGGGTTTATTTGAGCTTCTGGATAGGTTTGTGCAGGGAAGTACGCGGATGGTATAGACATAAGAGAGCGCTCTTGAAGCCAGACGTAATTGGACGTTTTGTGTAACGAAAAGGTTCGCAAATTATTTAAGCTGAAGCTCCCGGTTTTCAACCAACTACACCTCCGAGATTGGATGCTATTGGTTGTTTGAACGAAATGATTGAGTTCAAAGTGCTTTTTCCGCACGCTTATGTGGCGATGTCGTTACATCGGTGATTTATAAATGGACAAAAAAGAGAGAGAACAAAATATTAAGCAATATTAAACGAATGCAAAATTTATCGAGTATTTTAAACGAGTCATTTTATACAAGACAGAAAACAAAATCGTTTTCACTGCCTCGGTGGATTAATGCTAAACAGTTGTTGCGCGAGTATAAGGCGAACAAAAAATGGCAAACATTTTCCAAATTAATTAATTTGGCGTGCACGGAATTTCAAATATTTCCAAATAAGAGCACCGGGCAAAAAACGTCCAAATGCCGCGCGGCGCGGTGCTCTTAATGCTCGAGACCGGCCGCGCCGCATTAACCACTTGGACTTATCACTTTTTACTCGCAAGATTTTACGAAACCTTTGCCAATAAGCCCAATGACTGGATACATTTTCTGGCTTATAATTTTCACGAGCTTTTTCTTCCCCGCCCACCTCCTCTATTTTAACGAACTTGCAAAAGCTTGCGAAACTCCGTATCCCCTCGTCGACGATCGAGACACAAAAAAAAAGAAGAAGAAAAAAAGTTTCTCGAATGACTTTTCCGCCTAATCTCTCTTTTTACGAAAGAGTTGCGCGCGCATCGATCGAGAATCCCTCTTATCGTTAGATTTTTAATTCGACCAGATTCGACGAATCCATACCTGTAATCCTATATAGAGTAAACACTCATCGTGCGAATTTCTGTGAATCCCCCGCTCGTTTATTTTTCTCCTTTCACTGCGTACGTACAATATCGAACCCGCCGCTAATTTTTACAAGCCCTAACGAAAGTAATGCAAATCCTATATCTATATACCGTCGGCAATGCGCCATTATAATCCTTGGCTATTATATCGGTAGCTCCCGCGTATATAGTCTCTCGGCGTCTAGTTTGTCGCGCGCGCGATCGGCACCGCTCGCTATTACCACAGTGTAGGTGTACGTATAGAGCGCGCGCGCGTTAGACAGAGAGAGAGAGAGAGAGAGAGAGAGAGAGAGAGAGAGAGAGAAAGTAGGCGGTCCATGGACTAGCTCTCGATAAGCCGGTCGTGCTGATAACGTGATACGGCGATGACGAAATCCACGCAATAATCCTTATACAACTGCGGGAGCGAGCCGCGAGCGAGAGAGCTGGTTAAACTCGAATTTACAAAGCTGCACACTCGGCTTCTTTTTT
>UELU01145814.1:88360-139687 GCA_900490025.1 Megastigmus dorsalis
GGTAGCTCCCGCGTATATAGTCTCTCGGCGTCTAGTTTGTCGCGCGCGCGATCGGCACCGCTCGCTATTACCACAGTGTAGGTGTACGTATAGAGCGCGCGCGCGTTAGACAGAGAGAGAGAGAGAGAGAGAGAGAGAAAGTAGGCGGTCCATGGACTAGCTCTCGATAAGCCGGTCGTGCTGATAACGTGATACGGCGATGACGAAATCCACGCAATAATCCTTATACAACTGCGGGAGCGAGCCGCGAGCGAGAGAGCTGGTTAAACTCGAATTTACAAAGCTGCACACTCGGCTTCTTTTTTCTCTTCTCTCTCTCTCTCTCTCTCTCTCTTTCCTCCTGCACCTCTATATACGCGCTTGCCCCCTGGTCCCTCCCCCCCTCGGTGCTAACGCTCGCTAATTGGAACGTAAGGTCATTTGGGTTCGGCGCGGCGAGAGAAGAATTCTTTATGCCACCGAGAGAGAGAGAGACAGAGAGAGAGACTCGGGGGATATATATCTTAGAGACACGCCGATTTGCGCGATGGCGAAAAACTGTGCGCGATTCGCGGCTACTTTTCTCCCTCTCTCTCGCGTTCGAGCGAGTCTCTCTATGCCAAATACATAAAGTTGAATTGTTTAACCTCTTTTTTTTTTCATTTCACTCTCTCTCTCTCTCTCTCTCGTTTACCTCGCCCGGGATCCTATCAAAGCTTTTCGTGGCGATTGACTCTCTTTCTCTCTCTCTCTCTCTCTCTCTCTATCTCGCTGCTGGTGGGATTTCGCATTGTGACGTCACACCGGCGGGGTTACAGCATTTTTAGAGCACCGGCGTAACTTTCTAAATTTTACGAGCAGCCGAGAAGGATAAAAGTTTATTGAATCCCCAGTAGTAAAGTCGCATATCTGCTAAATAATCATGAGACAAGTTCTTCCAATGCTCGCGTTCGACATCAATAAGTGAAAATGACAATTAGTCCGTGGAGCCGCGTTTCTGGCGCACGCTGCAATTTTCGCCAGCCGTCGCGGTGTGGATATTTGTTTTTATACAGACGTTTCTCACTGAACTCGACGAATCGACTGCATGAGTGTTATTACTCGTTGCAGTGCATGGACCATTGAATATATTAAATCCCAAGACACAAATTTCATCGCTTTGAAAAAACTTTTCTAATCCGTAAATAGTAAAACTTTTTTTTTCATTATAGTTCGTCTCACTTGTTTTTTTTTGTTTTTTTTTAGAAAAATATCCATATCTGCTGGTCCAAACTTTTCCCACCTACTAAAAATTTTTTAATCAAAGTTCAAAATTATGTCGCGCGAATTCATTAAAGCGCGAGTGTCTCGATTGCGCTTTGTCTTTGACACGTAAAATTCCGCTCTGCAAAATCGCACAAATATATAATGTATCCGAATAAACCCTCTTATGAATTAATAACGAATGAATAAAGTAAATTCCGCAGTAGAGTAAATACAGAGCGCGAGTAATCGCTGCGCTCCTTTTTTCTTCCATTATGGAAAACCTTTATTGCAATTCCCCCAATTCAAAGAAAGCGAGCAAAGCGTGCAATTGTACGCGCCTTCATCTATACATGTATACGCTTATATAGCGTTGCGAAAAGGCTTACCTGTAGTAAGGCATTCGGACGAAAAACAGTGCGCAAAATGGGGTAGGATATATAGGAAAAAGCATATATATGCATAACCGCGGCGGCCGCTCATAAAATCCATCGAAAATTGACATAACCTACAAGTGGTCTATTTCAAGTCGAGAGAGAGAGAAACCGCAAGTCTTGGACATACACAGAGAACGCAAGCTTCGCCGGTCTATTTTCCAGTCGTCGCGTTGCCGGCCCGAGTCTCTCTATTTTCTTTGCTTATAAGTATACCCTTCCGTCCTCTCGGCACTTTGCGCATGGACCGTCTCGAGAGAGAGAGAGAGAGAGAGAGAGACGCTGTATACAGCTTACGTTATATACGTCACTACCGGGGTGTCGACCCCCGGCACGGTCCTCCCTCGCTTTCCTTTTTCTTCTTTTCTCTCTTACACGGTCTCTCTGTCTCTCTCTTTCCTGGCTAAGCTCCTTTTTCCTTGGGCATGCACACTCTGTATATAAAGTACATAAGGCTTCCTCTTATTCTGTACAGCTATGCGTATATACTTATACGTCTCGAGCGAAGAGACGAGGAGAGCTTGTCAATAGCCTTTCGAGTTCAGGTCTAGGTAGGTCTCGCAATGTACGCGTCTATGTATATATTTAGAGTACCAGCGGGAAATGCGAGTGACATCCAGAAGTAGTATATTGTATATTATTATTCCCCGGCCGCGTTGACGGGAGACTCGCGTTGATATTTATTGGCTTTTTTTCAACGCGAGCGCGTTATCGAGTCGACGTCACGATGTTATTTCGCGAAATCGGCGATCGATTATTTCGTCGATCGATCACGAATCCACGCGACTGATATTTTTTATTATTATAGTTGTACACTTGGTTCTACTGGTCGAGATAGCTCGATTTAGTTAAAAATACGCGATCATCAGCTCGAGCAAATAGAATTAAGATCTATATGTTGTATTGTCGCGGTGGTGCGCGTATATTATAGCGTCGAGCTCGGTGGAAATATGTTTGTTGGCAGAGGTAAAAGAAATATTTACTAAAACCGCGGAAATTTTTCAGCCGTGCGCGCAACCGCGCGTTTTAAAACTGTTTGGTTAAATTAAAAGCGCTTCCTTTGGCGAATTTCGGCTTACAACAGTGTGCGACGAAAATAAGATTCGAATTGTTTGTTCAAGCTTATTTTTATACGAATCACGTTTATGTATACAGAATGTTGTTCTGATTTTCGGCTAAATTAGTAAGTAGATGATAATATTGTGAATGCCGGGGTAAATAACAGTTTTCTCCGAGTGCCAAATTTTCATAATACGTAGGTATAAAGATTTGTGTACATGTAAATAAAAGGACGGTTGAGAAAATCTTGTAAGTAGTTTGGATAGATAATGCGATCGCAGCTATTGTGCCTAAATGACAACGGACGGAGCAATTCGTTCTTTCTCAATGCGACCGCATACACAGCGGGAATCGTAAAAATTAATTGCCTCGAATAGACTTATCTGTGTAGTCCAAGCCAATCGTTGCCATTTGATCTAATTCCCCGCGACCAGTGTCAAAATCACTTTGATAATTTCCTTGCCGTATCTCCGCCTACATACCCCGAGAAATATTTGCCACTCGACTATTTATCAACTGTCCAAAGCCGATGAAGCAATTACGTATTTCAACTTGGTAAAATAAATATCTAGCTCCTGTTTTAAGAGCGTGCATTATCACTTTATACTATATATATGAAATTTTAACGTCCAACTTTTATTCCAAAATGCGAAAGTTTCCAACGACGGTCAAACCCTGGAAACACACACCTGTACGTTTATCTCTATCCCTCCGCGTACAAGCCTAGAATAAGGAAATATAATGAAGCGGTAGCGCCCGTGCGTTACATAAAATCACGCAAGCCGTTTTTAATGCAGAGCTTGGCTAAAGACATTTTTTATTCCAATCGTCCAATAGCGCGCGATAGAAACATCGATTAACAGATACATATATATATATATATATATATATAATACTCAAACGGACGACGCGCAGCTCGTGTTCACATAATCTCCCACACACTCGAGACCCGCGAGAGTGCAGCTTTACAAACCGCGAAGGCAATTGCAACATTATTCTAAGAATGGCCGATACCTTACCGGTCCGATAAATAGAAAGCACACGAGTGAGACGAAAAATTTTATCGGCCAGAATTTCGCGATAGATTATATGCATCGGAATGTATAGCTAGACTAGCGCGCGTCTGGCGTACAAGCAAAATAAAAAAAAGGTTATCGATGTACCATACACGCGATCGTCCGACTTTACGATACGATAAGAGACAGAGGGTATAGATTCCGATAAGAAAGTCGCCGGGAGCACGTGTGCGATTAGCCGCTCTTCTCTCTTCCCGAATATACATGTACAAATACATACATACATGTACATGTATATTCTACTCTCTGTCTCTCTGCGGGAGATGTTACATGCGTGTATAAGCGCCAGGCTTCTGTCTCTGTCCCTCGCTGCTAAGAGCGACAGAGAGTTAATACACGCCGACATTGTCACACTAAATTTAGCCTGGGTAAATACTCGAAATGGACTTGACTCCGTTCACTGGGATGCGGCCAATATTCGTGGCATGAGTGCGCGCGCGCTCGAGACTAAAGCGCCTCTCCTCTCTCTCTCTCTTTGCTCTTTCTCTAGACGTCGTCGTCGCGCGCGCGAGAGAGAGAGTGAGAGAGAAAAAGAATCAGAGACCGACTACGCGTTTCTCGCGAATTTCTCACGCAAATATACAATATATATATGTCTAACAAGCTGAGGGGGGAAAAAATCACATGTGCCACGAAGAAGGCATATGCGGAGTTGACGAGGTGCAGTGAGAGGCTTTTGCGGCTTTGTTTACCCGTGCAGACGGCCCGATAAATGCCGCTTATTTCCAACTCGCCGCTATGTGCAGATTCATTGCTGCTGGGGGAGCCGCCTCACGTGGTAATTACAGTGTGACGTAACAGCCGCCGACGTCGGAGCGAATCTGTATGTGTGTGTGTGTGTGTGTGTGCCTGCAGTGCAGTGTATACAGCAAAATTGGGATGACATTTGCGTGCATTTGGCTGAGGAGGTAAATGGATCGCTGTACAGGCGAACAACTTCTTTTTGTGCCGCTTGACCGAAACTTTCGGTTTTCGCGTATATTATCATCAGTGGAAACGGTATAGCTACATCGAAGATGGACAAAAGAATAAAAAGGCTATTGGGTGTTTTTTTTCTTTTTTTGAAAGTTTTCTTTTTCGTTGTTGTTCGACGCGTATATTTATAAATGTTCGCAAATAAAATAATCACAAGTAGCCAAGTCATAGTGATCCAAATAGAGTATCGCGAAGTTCCTTCTGTAGTGTAAACAGGTCTTCTTTTGAGATATAACTACGAGATATGGATGGCTGAAAGAAGAAATTGTATGTTTGAATTGTACGTTAAAGTGTTTTTCGCGTTTGCATCGTGATGGGAAAAAAATTGTCTAATTTATCAGTGCTTTAGAATCTGTAATAATACCGGATAAATGTAATCCTGTACGACGAAAAGCAAAAGTCAAAAATATAATTAAAGATACTATCGGTATCAGATAAAATGAAAAAATGCGCAATAATAACATAATAATTCATCTGAAATTACTTCGTAATGCCAGTTTCACTTTGTGTTTCTCCTTTGTCATTTACAAATATTATTGTTATAATGTGCAGGTTATTATTATATTTATTTAATTTTTTTTCTGCCGCCTTTTATTTAACGAAAAGCTCAGAACATTTACTGAAACGTGACTTGGAATCTGAGTAACCCTGTATTTAATATTCATGTTTAATTACCTTTTTCCGAAACATTGTTCTGTCTCAAGTAGCAATGGATTACAGAAAATTTCATTCGTTGACTTAGCAAAATTCATATATCTACCTTGTTTCAATAATTTTTCGAATTTAACTCCAAAATATTTTAGAAGATAAAATTTTGAAAATAATACAAGTTTTATTCAAAATTTCCAGTTACAAAATAACAATCATATACTTCGTGAACGATATTTAATCTACATCAAGTTATACTTTAAGTATAGCGATAGTTTAGTATAATAGGCCACTTGATTAAAAGAAATAATTACGATATAAAATAGGCCATCATAGAAAACTAGAACTTCGTTCTTTCCGACGTCGCCGTTTCGTGCCAAATATAATTATTATATAACTTAATGTATTTTAAGTAAGATATTCATAATAATTCTAATTTTGCGCAATATGATTAAAAAATGGTTTTTACAAGAGACGGAATTTCTATGATGCACTTTTTACCGACGAAATATAAAAGCAATATTGCATAAATAAAATATGTTGTAATAAAATGCCTAATAATTAAGTCAGGATTTTAAAAAAATTTAAGATTTAGGTTATTAGTAATACGTAGATAAAAGAAAAGTTTTACGATAATTTCAAGCACGAAGAAAAGCAATCTCTTAATATTTATACTTATTATTAAAGACACTTTTATGATGATTTTAAAAATTATTGGGTACATTTCTGGTTTTGAAACAAAGTAGTTATCTAATAGGTATTTGAATTTGCAATTAATGTTTTGATGAAACATAAATGTTGCATTGCCATAAAATATGATTGAATTATCATGTTTTCTATTCTAATTAATAAATACATTTAGTGCAGTGAAAGTAAAAGTAAAACGTAATTATTTGCTCTTTTTTAGATGAATTAAATTTTTTATTCAATTCATTAGATTCACTTGCACATTAAATTTTATTAAATCCCCTTGCGCAAGACATTTTTTAAAGAAATATGAAGTTGGATCAGGAGTTCCCTAGACGGTCCAGTTAAAACATTTGTTAGTACATCTAAAGTAAGGTATTTCAAATTAATAGTACTTTTTATGACATAGGTGCGGTTATATTCCGCTAAAATCAAAAAAATATCTTTAACTATCTTTTTTTTATTCAAGTAACACTAAGTTCGACCTTAGTTGATAAAAAAACTTCAAGTTTATAATGTGCTACTTTCTCAAGAGTTGTGTTTTGGCTTAGATCTTTTAATTAAACATTTAATTTAAAAGTATGTATAGGTAACAGGTAATTTCTGTACTCTATAAAAATAATAATTGCTTTTCATATTTTATAATTTTGGTCTTTTTCGATAATGCAAGGATATGGTAATTCAAAATTCAGCATTAAAATAGGAAAATAATTGTTTTACAAAAATTTTCATCATTTTAACAAAAATCCAAAAAGTAGAATCTGTTCTTCACTATTGTACAAATATAGTAGTTTTAGCTAAAATAATAATTGTTTTTACAGAAACGTGAGTAGCCATGTCTCTTCGTGCACTAAATAAAATAGTAAATTTTACAACATAATTTACCTACGTGCTAAACGTGTAAAACTGCAACTCGTTGATGGTGATTTTTTTCCCTACCAAGTCATAATTGTATATTTTATTTTATATACAATTTTCGAACTAGGTTTATTTTAATGGCACATGTATATATAATATAAATTTGTGCACAGCTGGTCTTGGAAAACGGTTAAGAAAGGCTTTTTTTTATATCTATCATCTGGAATAGATTAAGCTGTATTTTGTAATCTTTTAAAAAGCACTTTGAAACAGTTTTATTACTCGGCGGCGATAAAAATGAAAGGAAAAAGTTATAATATTCAAATAACAGTGTTCAGGATAGTTTATGTCGGCTATCGTGTTGAAGCTGCATTCATCATTGCGCACCGAGGAGTGAATATAAAGTGTACATTTTTCCTCGTAAATTAAGTTTTTTTTCCTGGGTATAATTTTAAATGCCGTCTTTAACATATTGTAAATAAGCATTAGTAATATATTTGACGGAAGCTTTTTCAAGTCTTTTCCGAAACTTCCTATAAAGATGTACATATAGCGTGCATCGTAATCTTTCTGCCCCGCTAGATTGTAAATTGCAAGTAATTTATCTTTCATTTCTCATAATTCGAACTTTCTAAGAACTCAAGCCTTTGTTCACCGGGTTTCTAGCAACATTTTCAGAAACGAGATTAATTGAAAACACTCTAGTGCAAGTAGTATGAAAAGGTGTATTTTATATCATATTTATTGAGAACATTAATCCGCGCACTACATGTAGATCCAATTGAATGTCATAATCGCGCATAATATGTCTATATACTTCTACCAATCAATAAAGTTACTAATTCTGTTGTTTTAGTTTTAGTCTAGCTCAACTAGTTCATGACTCAAGACAGATCCTTCTTGAATCACGTTTCCCTTTTAAGTGAATTTGCTCGCATAGAAAAGTTGAATTCCAACCGTCTATGTCATTGATCTACAAAAAGGAATGTCTAAATTAATCGCGAATCGAGAATCGCCGAGCCAGCACAAGCAAAAGACTGTTCTAAACAGTCCATCGTACTCGAATATCATTTCGAAAATGACGACGACGTGCATAGGAGTCGTAAAGAGTCGGCGGCAGGCCTTTAATAGCCGTATATCTAAAAGAGAGCATTGGCACGAGATAGGCGGGCGAGCATCCGTCTAAGAGAGCAAGAGGGAGAGAGAGAGAGAGAGGAGGCCAACAGGAGGAGCTAAGAGAGTCTCGCCTGCAGCGTATATAGCAGCAGTGCCGAAAAACTTTTTCGACTCGCGGCCTGAGCGAGCGAAGGAGAAAGAGATAGAGCAATGCGTCGTCTATGTATAGATTGCGGACGCTCTCTCACATTCTCGCCAGACACACCAACACAGTTGCTACTTGCGCGCGAATACATACTGGCTCGTAGACACGCACACACACATATACACATATATACAGACACACATGCAGTGGCGCGAGTCGCCTGTCGCCTCCGTCGCGCTCGCGCAAGGCCGCTCGGCTTCATCGTCGTCGTCGTCGTCGCTGCTGCTGCTGCTGCTGCTGCTTATTTTTTTTCTGCCTGCAGCTCTTTCATCTACCTCTCTCTCTCTCTCTCTGTCTCTCTCCCTCGGCCAGCGTTGCTTTTTGCTCATAACGACTTCTAACAATACATCGGATCGCTTTCATTCAGCTGCAGCTCGGCATATTGTATATAAGCTGCTGTTAAGAGGGAAAGAGACACGTTGTTGCTGTGTATTAGCAGCTTTCGAGAGAGAGAGAGTGCGCGCACAAACACACTTGCGCATAAAGTAGAGAGTCGTGCACCTTTTTTCGGTATAGGTCGAGTCTGTGTGTGTGTGTGTTACGCGTTTATACAAGGGTTAGAGATCGGATTGTTTCTATTATAGCCGTGTGCATTTTTTCGCGGAATTTGCCCACCTGCGCTGCTCTCTCTCTCTCTCTCTGTCGACTCTTCCCTCGTAACTCCGCGATTGGAAAATCAGAATTTTTTTCGCGACTCTATATATATGTTCAAAAAGGAGATTCATCGTAAAGCTGTGTGTGTCTGGTATGTGTTTATTGTGCCGGCGGTGCACGTATATATAAATATATAGGTTAGCCGCGTGCACGTCTCTTTGGTGCGCCTGGTTACATCACTTTGTTTCACTATTGCGCTGCGTTGCGCTTCTATTGTAACATGCGATTCATGTGGCTATTGGGGAAAATCTGTGCATGTGCGCGGTCGTCTAAGTCTGTATATACGTACGACAATGCCGCGTATTGAAAATTAAAAATGTATAACTTACTCCTCGGCTCCGTCGAGCTCTCTCTCTCTCTCTCTCTCTCTCTCTCTATACTCTTTTTTTAATGATCTTTTTCTAGCGGCTTTTTTGTTTGGAGGCTCTCGCTTCGCTCTCTACATATATATGCGTGCGTGCATAATCAATTGAGTGTAAAGTTGCGAGCGGAGGATTTTATTATTGATTCTTGTGAATTGGCTGATGCGGGGAGTTGGAAATGATTGTTTGAGAGCTTCCTTTTTGTTGAGAAGGTTAAGGTATTTGCTGGAATAATGTTAAGTATATTAGCTGATAAATAAAGCAGAACATTGACTGTGGGATACGTGAAACAGTCGCAGTCGTTTATTGCAAACAAAAATATTTAATCTTGAATACAAAATAACCTTATTCTTACCCAATGGGAATATTGAAAAGAACGGAATTGAATCATAGCGTCGTGTAAATTTTACGGTAAGAGTAGATAATGTTGGATATAGTATAAGACATCGGTTTAATCGTACTTTCATTACATTTTTTGAACTTTATTTATTAGATAGGGCGGTCAATTTTTTTATAAATTAAATATTCTCTGTGCCCTTAGTGGTGATATAAGATTTATAAGACTATCTTTTTATTACAAAAACGTCGGGTTTGTTTCTCCTTTGTGTTTCCGTCTACCTGATACATTAACTTAACTCTTTACACGACTCGAAGTGAGAAAACGTTATGCAATATAGAAAGATATGCAAATTAGTATTTCCTGTAGAAAAATTCTGCATACGAATACAATTAATTGACTATTAATCACTTTTCCGATTTGAAAAGTTCGCAATGAAATCAAGAGAGCGATAACGATATATCTTGCTCTCGTACTTGGTACTTTAATTAGTTTATAATGGGAACAGTTTAACTCGTACATTTAATGCTGCATGCTTATGTTACTAAATCTTAAAATATAATTCTTTCAGTTTCTTCAAGTCGGCATATTTCGAATTGACCTAGGGAAAAAAAAATGGTAAGTTATAGTTGAAGAGTGCATCAGGAAACATTATTTTAACTTTACGAGCATGTGATTTTACACGACGTTGAAGTAAAAAATAATAGTCATAATGACAATGAAATTTAAAACACGAGTTACGCTACATGAACTGCTTATAAACTCATTACGGAGTAGTTTTTATTTTCAGTTAAAATTATCTGTCGCGTAGATCACGAATTGAATAAAAGCTTCATTTCCGTTTTAAGTATAAGACAGTTCGAACGCAACTTTTGAACGAGTTAAAAATCGCGATTTCATGCTGAAAATCACTTTCGATCCTGATAGAGTGTATTCTCAAAGAGCTGCATCAATTATTCTGTAAATTAGTTGATAGTCTATAATCGTATTTATGATTCGGCAAAAATTCGAATCTTTATGTAGTCAATTAGATAAAAAAAAATCCTCTCGTATCTCTCAGCGATTATTCCACAAAAAAAATCATCAAACTAAACGTGCCTTCATTCAGTTTCCTCGCGTGTTCGCACAAAGAACCGCTGGTATTCCCAAACCAGCTAACGAAATCTTAAAAATCGTCGAAAATCGGGTTCCGCACGTGTACAGTGTGTTTCCAGACGGTCGAGAGAGAGAGAGACCCGTCGTTCATTACAAGGCTAAAGAAAGACGCTATAAGCCACACACACACACGCACACAGTTATCGATATTATAAACTCAGCATAGCAGCGGGGACAGATTTTACTTATAGTTGCGTGTGTGTGTGTCTCGTATAGCCGAACGCGGCGCCCGCCTATATAACGCACAAAAAGCGAAAGAGATCGCAATCCGCATATCTCTCCCGCTGGCCGCGTATAGCGTCGCCGTCAACGCGCCACAGCACTCGGCCTATAGACTCGGGGCCGTGTTAGTATATATAGTACATATATATAGCATAGCCGGTGAAGGTGGCAATCTGGTAATGACGTAACGCGGACACGGAGAGCAGTGTGAGGCACTGCACACATACACCTATATGTACAGGAGTCGTGCCGGCGATATATGAACGACTATTTTCTCTCTCTCTCTCTCTCTCTCCCTCTCGCTTGATTTCGACTTTTTTTTTATTTTTCGCTTCTGGCTTTAGCGCCTGCGTAGGTAGGCAGACTTTATGTATATGCGGGCGCGTGTACACGCACACACGTACAGAGAGAGAGAGAGAGAGAGAGAGAGAGAGTTTGAGCGATTTAATGACATGCATTACTCAAGTTAATTTATCTAATAAATGTTTGTGTCGACGTAAAAAGAGATCTTTCATTTGGTGCGTGTGTGTGTGGGTATGATCTTGGTGTGTAACTGTGTATATCGACGCTTCGGATGGTGAATAGTGAATGTAAGGCCTGTTTTTTGTATAGGAGAAATGTTTTGGTACCTACATCTGGACGTTTTTTTTTTAGTTTTAAATGATGTTTCGGTGCACTAGGTTAAATTGAGAGGATGATATAAGAATTAATGATCGACTCGTTGGATGATTTCCCAACGAGCTTGACTTATGCGCGGTGAATTATGCGCCGTGTGCCTCGCTATGAAAATGGCAAAAAAAAAAACACGCGGTGTGCTGCGATTTGGACGTTCTGACGTCTTTAGCGGCAAAGAGAATCTCACTTTCGTTCGTATGTATATATATATATATATATATACCATATATGTACGAAATATCGCTTTGTAAGCGTTTCTTTTTTTTCAAAACGCGCTCTTTTCTTCTTTATTATCAGGTTGTAAATTTGTGGGTGAACGTGTAGGTGTAGCTTGTGTAAGTAGATAAGGAAAAATAAAAAAATAATTAGCGGGCACAATGTTTCTTTTCAAGCGGTTTAAATTACTTTGAAAAGGAGAAAAACGTTATTTCACGGCTTGGGATGGTAAGAGAAAAAAAAAATTTACTGCACGTGCGAGTACTTATGGTACATGAGAAACAGGATGATAAATAATTATTGAAAATTTATAAATGTAGTGTGCACGCTCTTTAAGGAAGTTGTGCGTAAAACTTATTCCGTTCCAGCTCCAGCGCAAATAGCCTCCCATTAAGATTACATTGGCGTAAGTGAATCTTACAGCAATCGTAGATAAAATTAATGAATAGACAATGCGAATAGAGAATGAAATATGCATTTTTCTGCGAAACACTACTAATTGTTAAAAGTAAAGTGCAAGCGTTATAAATGTCGCGTTTGTCAAATAAAGTAACAATGACAGCGTAAAGACGTGTTGTACGCTGTACTTAATTTTAGAAAAGTTAGTTATCTTTGTATAAATGCTCAAGAAAATGTAATAGCTGAATGCATTAGCTGAAAATCGATTTTATTAGACCTGGTAATATAGAAGAAAAAAGAAAATTAATTTCTTGAAAAAACACACTTCTATATGACAGTACTTTGTACTTATTTCAATAAAAGAAATATGTGTATGCTTAAATAATTAGTGTTATTGATTAGCATTATATTGCACTACCAGTTTATCAATATTCTTAAAACTTTTTAAATCTGATTCAGGTTTCTTTGCGAAATAATAAGTGGAGCAAAAAATGTAATATAAATCTTTTGTATACTTGCATTAATTATATACCTCTAATTAATTCTAAATTAATTACTACGATTATTAATACCAGATGGTAAATTGTACTCCATAATTTAATCCGATAATTTTTATATACCCATTAAAATTACATTCGTACACTTAATTAAAGATTTAACGAACACATCTTGCATTCGAGTGATATCATTTATGGCTATAACTTGTTTTTCATAAAAATCAAATCACGAACATTAAAAAAAATGTAAACAAAGAGCTCACGAAGCTTGTACGTATATAGTCAATCTAATTACAATGTCAATTCGCGAATAAACGTTGTGAGCTGTACTGTACAACCTTCAAAGTTTAATCAAGTTGATCTATTTATTCTAGCATATAAGGACCCCCATATTTTGATCCTCTTTCGTTTTCAAAATTTAATATCAGATTGGATGCTATATAGACTTAGTTATCTGCCATTTCCAATTTTTCTACTTTGATTAATATTTTATTTTGTATAATGTACGCTAGATTTTACATCAAAATAACGAGCCCATTTATCCTTCGTAGTATTAAAAATCATTTTATCAGATCTTTCATTGCTATTACTATACCAACTCAAAAATTAACAAACCAGTTTGTATTATAAGACAGTATCATTATTTTGAAAAAACGAACTATCAGAATGATGACAACGTATCTTACGCATGTGAGTAAGCTGTAGATAAAGTAGCTCGTATAAATGTTTTTAAGGATTTTTCTTGACCGCTATCAGCTACCGTTTGATTTAGATTTCATAAAACCAATCTTAATGATAATTTTTCTATCGATCGATGCGTCTATAATCTATTACTTTATTTAAAATTGTCTTTTGTGTTTTTCATCCGCTACATTGTAATCTAAACATTAACGTATTGTTAAGAGCTAACCAATCTATATCTACAGCGATATCACGAAGAATTTACATTCAAAAACATGATTTATCTAATTTTAAATTCATGCATTGCCTTTTCTATACAAGCAATTATTAAATTTTATTGTCCATATACAGTTATGTCATTTTTAATGTGTGTGATTTTTTTCTAATATTTTGAAAATAACGGTAAGCCATTTTCTGTTAATATTTTAAATGCAATTTTCAGACTAGCTTATATGCTACACATACGTATACCCCTGTCGCATTAGAACCTGATATATTCTGAAACTGGACGTGCACGTATTACCAGAAGCCAAAGTTATTAAACGATTTTTTTTGTCTTCCTATAAGTGCAGCGCAAACACCGCTATATTTCAAACTTGTCGTGCATCGGAGTATACGATTTCCCTGTATATATAAAAACTATTTAATAATATATGTAGGGTACGATGATTGTGGCCTGCGTAATAAATCTCGCGCGAAGTTAATGCACTTCACAATCAATTTTTTATTAATTTTGTTAACTCGCTGCCGTTGCACGCTTTCGTCCTGCAGTAGACGTAATTCTAAGCTCGCTTCCCAGCGCAAAGATGTTAATTTCATCAAATGTTCGGTATCCAGCGCGGTTAAAGGAGTGGTCACGCCGCATACCAGCGTTTATCAATAATCGTCCGTAAGACCATCTCGGCGATTGCTTCGTTCAAAAAGTCATTACCAAATCGCAGGAATTAAAGATTTGAAATGAGCTACTTGAAACAAAAAACAAAAAAAAAAAAAAATGAAAAGAAAAGAAAAGAAAAAACCCAGTGGGGTCATTGCCAGTAATTGGGTCAGCCATCAGCGAGACATTAACATAGCCAGCTGCCAGTCTAGTAGTTCCATTGCCTCCGGGCCATGCGTTTGAGCAACTGTATTATAGCGGTGCGCGCACAGCAACAACTATACTGCACCAGAATCCTGGCGGGGCGCAGTACTGGTGTGGCCTTCAAGGACGTTCACGCTCGGCTCTCGCTAATTGCCTTTGCAGTTTTCCTTCTCTCTCTCTCTCTCTCTCTTCGTAGCTCTCCATTTCACTTTTTTTTTTTTTTCTTATTCACTCGACCCGATGAATTCGAGACACTTTGATTGGTTCGCGAGCACACAAAATGGCCTGGTGTGCGGCAAGACAAATAGGTGCGTTTCGCGTGCTCGTGGCACTTTGTGGTACAGATATTTAAAAGGCCGATGCTTGGCAATCGGCCGCGTTCTCATTGCACTCCCGCCTGCCCCAACTTTGATTTTATAGTTTTGAGAAAATAATAAAAAAAAAAAACAGAGGGAAAAAAAACAGAGAATTCGCAGGGAGCATTCAGTTGGTTGCGCGCACGCGCGGCGTTTTCATATTCCCGCGCTCATTGAGTAGCAGAAATATGTTATGAAAGCGGCGCGAAGCTGTGATGCTGGTGTGTGTGAGAGAAAGAGAGAGAGAGAGAAATCGGTGCGTAAGTGGAAAATGGGCTAAAAGTCAATTTATGCGTAGCTATTACCTGGCATTACTATAAAAACTGGCTTTGAACTGATTAAAGACTTATATACCCTAGCGCGCGACTTACTGGTGTGAAATAAGGTATGAAAATTTGTTTGTCGAGTTTATTATTTGTTGAGGCCTGTATCGAGAGCTGCTGCACACGGCCGTGTATAATTGGCTCGTGGGTAAAAATGGAATATCGTGCATTATATTGAAATGTGGAATGTCTAGGCTCTGCGCCGGGAGTTAAATCAGCATTTATCCTGTATCATGCGTACACACATTAGCATTCTTTCTTGTTATATGCATCGATATGGATTTCGCTTTCGTTGTTACTGCACGCGGAAAAAGCATAAAGATATAACAATAAGTATAGGGGATTGATATTTTTACCAGTCTGCGATACAACACGTGGAAAATACGTTTTTTCACACATTTACTCTATTAAAACTGCTTACTTCTTTTTTTTTTTCAATAACAGTGTTTTTTCGTCTCTGAAGACATTATGGATATAGTGCAGTTTATTATGCGGATCAAAGTACCTCGATGATAGAAAAATAATTTTTATCTATCTCTAATGCACATTATAAAGTCCTGAGATACGGACTAACTATATTACTAAATATTCAAATTATCTCGGAGAAAATCTTTGTGTAACTTATTATTAGCTAAAGCGAGTTTTCCAATAGATTAATTATTATGAAATTGAGCTCAATGCTACATAATGTAATTTTGATTAAAAACTCTGTATATTCTAAAAGTTTATATTACAGAACGTGTTCTTGATAAGCACACACACATATATTTATACAATCCCGAATGAAAGGCTGAAATTCTTATTCTGGTTCGATTACATGCGGCATGCACGGATATATATATATATATATATAAATACGCGTGTATTCCATCAACGACTGGATATTTTTCGTTTCTCGCGAGTTGTCAATTAATATTGGAAATCGCAACCTTTTCCTGAACCTCGCGATATTTTCGTGGTTCTCTTTAGTCGGGGATAGATGGTTGGTTGATTCATGGCGGCGTATTGACATAATCGCCAACCGGTGATTATTTATGGGGAGTTTAGACTTTGATTCGCAATCGTCTTTCATCTTCGTGATTTATCTGTTCGATGGAAATTTTTACTTTTATCGGATTTTCATTCATTTCGACCGGGTAAATATATATATTTATATACGTATAGTGAAAGTCCCGCGTGGAAGATGTGCTGCATAATTATGTGTAGTACAACGGTATGTTTATGATTTATGGGCTGAATTTATTGAAACGATGCTATTTTTGGTCAGCTGCCGATAATTAATTACGTCATATTTCGTAAAATATCAATTTATATAAGATGAGTTCATCGCTATCGAATTATTTACCGTATTGTTCCAAACTCGTTTTCTCTCGGACAATTTTAATATAAACTACCTAAACAAACTGTTATTTTTCCAAGTACACCAGGGTCTGAGTGAATAATATCTAATTAAAAAACTACAGGATCAAAAACTAACTCTGTAGAGACAAAAATATTACTTTGTTTGTTAATAATTTAAATCGATGTATAGACACGTAATGCAATATAATTGGTTGATTGAGAGGTGCAGCATGCTAATAAATTCGATAAACGTCAATAGCAGGTATTTATAAACATATTCTCAAATTAATACTTTTCACCTTTGCATATAATCGCGTACATAAACCACTTCTCTTACTCGCAGCTGAAAAAAATTACCATAAAAATCTGCGCAATCGCTTCTAGATTATTTGTTTTCACAATACGGCGATTTTCCAATGTGCAAACACTATGCGGTTGTAGCCGTCGCCGATACGTTATTAAAATCATTCGCATGAATTCAGCATAATGCACTCCATGCAAAAAAAGTCTCGCGGTGCCTGAGTCGCTATATATACATCAGATCGAAACTTCATCAAAACTGGGAGGGAGACACGCCTCGCGTTCCTTTACGAAATTTCCACGCATAGCTATACGTATAGGTCTGTTCCTCGTTAACGCGGCCCGTGCACGCGAGCGACAAAAAAAGTGCCGCATATATCGCGACCCGCTTCGACTGTTGAACTAGTTGTCAAAATAATAAAAAGGAGGAAAAAAGAAAGGAGGTGCACAAAGATATGGAAAACACACAATCCATATATACATGTAATAACTGTAATATACGAGGCGCGGTAAGCCACTTATCGGTCCAAGCTAGCATGTGCTGCAGCGGTGACGAAAGTAACGCACATTATAAATTTTAACATACGGAGCCCCGCACACGTATGCAATGCGTATATATATCGGGCGGCGCTCGCGCGCGCAACCATGTTATTTAATAATAAGCCTCGAAAGACATGTCTCTCTCGAGAGATCGGCCGCTGCGGTATATATATATGTGTACAAGCTCCCCCGATAAACACACGCATACACACGAGTCGCAAGTATATATACGTGAATATTCATTGGGTGCATACGTGACGAGAGTTAAAACTGGTAAAACAGGAAATTGAATTTTTTTTCTAGATCGGAAAGCAAAAAAAGGTAGAAAAAAAAGGAAAGGAACGCGCAGCGCTCTGGAACAACATCGAGCGCTAAGTACGCGTACATAATGTGCATATATAGTAGAGCGGACTAGTTTGCAATTGCTCGTCTTTTGCCACGCTTGTGGCTGTGTGATAACATATATACGTATATATAAGCGCGGTGCGGCGGCGGCAGGCCAGGATCTCTCGGCGTCTGTATAGACGCGCTTAACGATGCAAGCCGAGTGATAAAGAATGACCTGCTGTATAAGAGTATATATACGTATAGATGGGAAGGATGCGCGCATATATGCACGTGCGGGCTGTTGCTCTTAATTGCAGGCGACGGTGCGTTGAAGCGCTTTTTAATGACCCATCCAATTCGACGGGTAACTATATTTATTGGCTTACACCCGCGGCCGTGTTGTTGTTCTCGTTGTTGTTTTTTTTCCCTCTCCTTATCCCCTCGCACTCGCGGAGTTTTTCCGATGCACACACCTCTAGTACCTGTTTTTTTTTTTTTTTTTTTTTTTTTCATCTCTAATTTCTGCACGTTGTCCAGCTGTGCGCCGTTGACGTCGGTGCGCGCGGGGGCAAATTGCGCATAATTGTAATTTTGCATCGACGGAAAATAATAGGCTGCCGGAGGTTTATTTACGTAGCGATGATGGCTGGAGACTGTTGTTCGCGCTTTTAAATATAGCGATGCAAAAACTGACGTGTACATATATATGTGTGTGTTTGGGTAAACGATCGTCTGCGCCGTTTGCGAGTTGTCAACGTGCAGGCGATGTTGCGTAACGCGGACGACTCATTCACAAAATTCGTTATTTCATTTAATTTACCAGAGAGAAAGAGAGAGAGAGAGAGAGAGAGAGAGAGATTGAATTGATAGATCGGTAGTAGGCGAAAATAGAAGCATTACTGTGACAATCTCCCAATAGCGGTTACCAGCTTGGTATTTAATTGCGGCATTAATCTTCTAAAAATATATTACTATATTCCCGAAGAAATTCGTAATCGACGCTCAACTTAGCCGCGCGCGACCGTTCTTTATGTTCCCGGTTCTTGCGAAATGTATGCACAATATTTCATAATTGTTTTCACAGTCGCATATATAAATGCGTAATGATAATTAATGTCTGTATACACACGGTGAACTAGTGTATCCAGGTAAAAAATATTTTTCAATGACTTGACATCTCGATGTCTGGTTTCATTAACTTTACTTACTGTAGTGACGCGCGCAGGAGAATACTTTTTTTTTAGATGCTTACTTGTTTTCTTTCCTTTTTTTTTGTAGTTGTTATCAATCGACTGAAGTACACGCGATGTTCCGTACACAAAAACGTCAAGTGTGTACTTGCAGTGTTTGTATACTTTTTTTAATTTTTGAGCATGAAATTTATGCACGCAGAGATTGATTCGAATCTGGGAAAAATGCATTATTCAATCGATGTCAAAACACGTCGAAAACATCTTTAATTATATATATTGCAGACAGTTGGTTTCCTCGACGAGACTTCAATTGAATTCCTTACGGAACGAGATACTCGACTGCTGTGTGCAACTTCATTGATATAATAAAATCTGTAGCGAATCCGTTTTTAGAGCATTGCCTTATGACTAACTGGAGTAAGTAATTGCAGTGCGATTAATGCATAACTTCGCATTCCCCATTTTATTTATCGATCTGCAATATTGAATCTTTTGAAGAATAATCGTGCATTTAATTGTATGTAAAGTGATCATAATTAATAATTAAATATACAAGGAAATTTTCATAAGCTTTTAAAACATTTTATTAACGAACAAACGCATAATAATTAAAATAATATTTCAACATTAATTTTATCGACCTTTAATTTTAATTATGTAGATTATTTTGCTTCTTCAATACCATCATCCGAACAGAGCATGGCAATGACTAATTTTTATGTAACATTTTCCAAATTTGGCAACGATCTCAAAATTCATCCACTTTATAATAAACAATTTATTCGCGACAATAAACAGATTCGGGTTTTGTAACGAAAGAAAAAAAAAAGAAAATATTTTCGAAAGTGAATCCGCCCATTGTTCATAAATATCGAGCAAGAAGTTTTCCTGCTCCAGTCACTTTCAGTTGTAAATTTAACGAGTCAAAAAATAAAGACGCAGCCGTTTTTAAGAAGGCATATATAATTGAGTTCGAGGTGAATCCCGCAATATTCTTCCCGACGCTTTTCGCTCGAAGCCATCAACTTTTAAAAAAGACGAGACACATTTTGGACTCCGTAACTATAAGCGTGATAAATAAGGTATATACACCGATGGCTATTTACCGCATTCGCGTGCATAACACAAGCCGTGCAAGTGTATCAATCCAAAGAAGAGAAAACAAAAACAAAAATGAATCGACTCGATCATTTTTATGCGCGATATAAATTGTTGTTTTCGCCGCCTCGCGTTCGCCCATATAAATTCTCCTGCGACGAGCGGCCCATTAAAACAGATACCCACCACCACGGCGAGAGCTCGCGATTTAATTGATATTCCTTGGGATATACCCGGCACGTATATGTACACCTCGAAATAAGATCCCAGACCGATTATATAGCGTAAGGCCATCGGAAGAATAATCGGGAGCGAGGAGAGAGAGAGAGAGAGAGAGAGAGAGAATTCGCGAGGAAAGGATTTTCAACGAAAGCGCACCGCGCGAAGTCGTCGAAAACGATACACAAACAGTTCCCACACACGAGCAGAGGATTGTTGTATATATATATAAGCTGCTAAGGAACGAACGAACGAACGAACCTCGAGCGATGGTACAACTGTCCTGCCCTTGAGACTCTAAGATCGACTTCTGCTATTTCGACTCGTTGCGTTCAGCTCAGATGTGTTTATGTGTGTATGTGTGTGTGTGTACGTGAGGAAGCGAAGGAAAGAGAAGAGAAAAAGAAGAGAAACGAGTGGGAAGGAACGAAAGTCGTTTCTCTGGCTCTTCGCATCTTTCGTGGTTTTGAGAGACGCGGCGATGAAAGAGCTGGAACACGCCAAGACGACGATTGGAATTAAGGATGTCGTCCTGTGTATCCTTGCCCGAGACAGAGAGGCAGAGAGAGAGCGAGAGAGAGAGAGAGAGAGACTGCGAGATCGCGAGAGCAGGTTATATACATATACCGAGTCGTTGCTGCTGCTGTTGCTGCCTTTCTCCTCTTGGTGGTGCTATACACACACACACACACACACATACATGCACACAGACGTACATGCGCACACAAGAGCACGCGAGACACACGTATGAGAAAATCGCTTTAAAATCTTGAAGAACTTGTATACGGCGCGCGTTGATAAAGGTGAATGTGATAAAAGCGATATTTTGTTACACGTCAGAATATATATATATATATATATATATCGATTGTTAGGCAGCTTATAAATAAACGCTGTGCTCGTATGGCCATTAGAAAGCAAACTTGAAATTATGATTTTCTTATAACACAGGGAATATATATTTTTTACACTTGCGATGCTTATCGGCGTCAATTTTTGCCACTTCACCCAAGCTCTTTGTGTTCATCTCGCGCAGTGGGAAAATCGTACTCTTATAATACATACATAATGTTGGATAGGTATATTGTATAATCTGTATACCTTACGGGATTTGAAAAAGTCGCTCAATTCGAGAGAAAAGGAACTTACGAAAAGATTAAGAAATATCCTTTTGTAATTGCCTGTAATGCTTTTGTTTTCATTTTTTTTGTTGCTGTACGTTTCGTTAAATGGTGCAGTGTATGACAGAAACGGGTAGAAACTGACAATTCCGACAATATAATAATCTGCACGCTACGATAATTTGTTTATTTTGAAATAAATCGGTTTTTCGGCTCGAGCGCGCCCGGAATGTTATATAAAAGCGAATGATGAGCTGTGTCGATCGTTTGCATAAATCGTGGGCCGCGCGCGTGGACCAGCATGAGATTTGAGGTAAACAGGCGACTCGGGCGAAAGTCTGTACTTGTTGATGGACACTTGTCTGTTAAATAAAAGGACGTGACCACGCACGAAATTCTGCTTGATGTATACGTAATGTAACTTTAATTACCCCAAATATATTTTGATTTATTTCGATTCGATAGGGAAGCACTTTACCTTCACTTCCCTATACATATATATATAACGCCAACTCCATCTCTGCACGTAATCCCTTTACTCTCGCCCAATATCAACCAATGCACTCAAGGCCCCACGCCGATAGCACTATACACACAAGGACTCCTACCCTTACGCGTGCAGGATCGTTCTTTGTCTCATTTTAATAATGTATAGGTACTGGCGAAGCAGAGGGAAGGCGTTGGCGGCGGTGGTTGTTGCATTCGCAGCAACAGCAGCTCACTTCTCTCTCTCTCTCTCTGTCTGTCTGTATAGCAGCAGCACCACGACGCAGTCCCGTGCCGGCATGACCCGTTTTGTCGCGCGCGGTCGAAAGTTGTTTTAAGAACGAATCCGAGAGAGAATGAAACGGAGTGAGAGAGAGAGAGACTCGGCGAGGGAGTGCAGAGAGCGAAAGGATCGGGAATATACAAAATGAAAAAATAGGGAGAAAAAAAAAACGGAGAACAGACAATCTGTTTGCCATGCTGGTCTCTCTCGCTGTCTCTCTATCTCTTTCTACGTGGCCTTCGTAACCGGATGACTTGTATATAAAACACACCTCCCGGCGACAGTCCCTTCGGGAATATCTTGGTATACGCGCCTTCTGTGTGTCTCTGTCTATCTGTGCGCGTGTGTGTGTGTGTGGGTATCGTAACGCCTCGTTGGTTTGACGGATATAATGAAAGGCCCTCTCTCTCTCTCTCTCTCTCTCTCTCTCTGTTTTGATTGTTCGGGGCTGGGAAAATTGAAGGTTTCTCGGACGTACCGAGACTACATACGCTGTACGCACTCTTTCGAGGCCCTTGTGTTTTTGTTTTCGAAGTGCGCGTATACCGCGGCAGCTCACTCTTTGTGTGTGTATATGTATATTGTAATCTCTCTCGAGGTGTTCGCCTCGGTTTGGAAAATCTTCCACTCGAATATATACGCGACGCGCCTTTTGCGTTCCTTTTTTCTTTCTGCGACGCGCGGCGGCGGGTAAAATTTCCTGTCTCTCGTCGATTGGGATCTTTCTTATGTGCGGTCGCTATAATACACCGACCTTCGGATCCGATACACATTATTATACTCGACCTACAAAATATGATAATTTATTTGAAAAATATTATTAGTACACAGCCGCGCAAGAATAAAATGGTCTGGACATGTAGGAACGCGGTTATTCGGTATATATCGAGGCTTTGATATATATTCAAGGGGATTAGTAAATTACGAAATTCGCGCATGTAGGCTAGCGTAGTTCAACATTCGAAAAGTCGTATCTGGGATATATATGTGTTTATCTGTATTTCCACTTTAGATTTTTTATTCTGGCATTTTGCGCTCGAGCCGCGCTGCGGAAAAGGGGGAATTTTATAAACAGATTTTATTTTGCTTTACTGGATCGTGAGTTTTGCAATCTCCGATGCATATACTTAGGTGTTTTCGCGCGGAGTAGTTTTCATAAGCTATACGGCTGAATGAAATTCCGGCGCGCCCGAGATTTTTTCTTACATATTACGAGTATATAGACGCGAAAGTCTACTTGGACAGCAATTAATAAAAGTTCCGCATACCATGAAATTAATCAAAATCAAATATATATCCCTCGCATACGTGCACACGTGACTTTTATCGCCGAACCAAAGAGACCATATTTATTACGAATTCGCGCAGCTTAGCCTTAATCTGGAATGTAATAGGCGAATAATCGTTAGAGCTGCAATCAAACATCCAAATCCGCCGCATATATATACGTACCAATTTATTTATTTATTTATTTAACCAGACAAATTTATAAACAGTAAATCCTATAAGAGGTAAACAAGTTACCTGTATATAGGCCGGTTAGACTTAAAAGTAAACTAACTTAAAACTAGAATTACAACAACGTATATATCTATAATAGAATTTATATATGTAAAGTATTTAACAAAGTGTAACCTACGATACAGCTTATCAACAACTAGTCATCTTTTATATATTTCTTTATTTTATTTTTAATACTAATTTTGCTCAGACTTAAACATTTTAATTCATTTGGTAAGGTATTGAACATTTTAATTGCAACAATGTAACTCATTTTGTTACTTATTGCTTTATTCATTTTTGGTAAAATAATAATTTTGTTTCTTGTCTTAGATCTACTATTGATGTATATTTCTCTGAGTTTATTATAATGATATACTACAGATTCTAGGATAAATAATTGTTTGATTTTTAATGGTGTAACTCTTGTAAATAGATTTTTATTTATAATTTTCAGAATTCTGGTTTGGATATTTTGTATTAAGTTAAGATTATTTTGATAAACACCACATCAGGCAATTATGCCATAATTAACTATACTTTGAAAAAAAGCATAATATATTTTAATTAATCGTAAACATTTAACAGCTATCGGTATAGACCGTGCAAAAATAGCGCGGTTGCGCTTCCCAAATTTGGCAGTTCCGTTTAAGATAGAAATCGCGCAACCGCTTCGCAATTATATCGAGCCGCGCGCAATACATCAAACACGCGCAACCGATAACATAACAGTTATACAGTAGAAGAGACATACAGCAGTTCACGAATCAATCATTAATCAGTCCATGAATACCGCATGTAGAAGTTATTTGTAAGTAAAATTAGATTTGAATTACAAATTGTTTTCTACAATTTTCGGCTAATGAAAGATTTTGTAATTCAAACCGATAATCGAAAGAATTTATATTTCACATGAACATATATTTAAGTATAATTTCGATGAATGTAAAAATCGACATGATTTTGTTTGGAATAAAAGAAAATTATTTACAATTGTAATTTAGTTATTTATCAATCTTTTTGTAAAGATGCTGTAAGAACTGCATTTTCATTACAAAATAATATAGATACAAAAATTATACTGTGATTTAAAATGACAAGTTTTTTCTGGTTTAGACAAAAGAATAACAATTTTACATATTTATAGTGACTATTTATTTATTTCAATATGAAATAACACTTATTTTGACACATGAACCGTTATTCGGTATTCAATATTCGAAATTCGATCCTATATATTGAATATGAAATTACACTTATTCAAATATTGATTATTCACTTATTTCAATGTGATATTTCACTTATTTTAATAGTACATGTTCACATATTAAATAAGTAATCTAAAGTTACAGACAGATTGAACAAGTGAATATCTATATATTCTACATGGACGACTTTTCCCACGAGCAATAACTACATGGTCACGTGTAATCTTTGACTATCCGCATATTTAGATTTAGAGAGTACAGTATTAACGTTGCTCGTTTCTCCGTATAGCGGAAGTGGCGCCTGCGCTTATAGACCGAAGAGAAAAAAAGAAAGACATCGAAGCGCATAGCAGTGGAGTGTCGCAAGCTCTATAGCGTTGGTGTTGGGAGGCGAATTATCGGCAATAAGTGACTGAATTTTTCATAAGAGTCCATAAACACACTTATGGCAAAGCTCCGCGCGTCCGTATGTATACCGTGATATATATATGGAGAGTGGAGTGTGCAAGTCAGTGGCCTTGCTTGCGAGTGCGAATGAATATATAGGAGACGCGGAGGTCGATGTGAGGTGGCTCTTGAATAATGTAAGGGAAATGGCATCTCGCAGGGATTCGACGATGTCAACCCCCCACATGCTGCGGTAACGCCGACGGGGAAATCGACAGCATGCGACTTAATATTATAGTCTCGGGTCGCACGCGCGCTAAAAGAAAAATAATAATAAACTCCGCATAGCTGCGCCGCGCGATCGATTGTTTTCTTTGCCTATTGCTGTGTGACCTGGAAAACAAAAAGAAGAAGAAGAAGAAGAAGAAGAAGCCTAGAATGCACCTATAGCCTACCGCGATCTAGTACATCTCTTTATTTATCCGCGCCTTGGATTCTCATTCATTTTTATGTATAATAACGCCGTGTTATTCGCATAGAGCGAAGATGCGATCGTTTTGCGTTTGGGAATGATGCCGGAGGCAGGGGTTGTTTACACCTATATTAGTGTTTTATTTGGAGCGAGTTGTACAACAGTGAACGAAACGAGTTATCCAAGTTTTCTGCTATGACTCACGAAGAAACGAATGCGCTTCCTATAGCGATAATCTGCATTTGAAAAAAGAAAAAAAAAAGACCTCAGCGACCGACACTTTAGCGATTTCTGCCGCTGAAAGACGATTATGTAATTATATAGAAGTGAAAAAAAGGCGTTATTCGTGTATTACGCCGTCCCAATGGTACAGGAAGAGAGAAGGCGATAACGCTTAATTATACACGAGTTTGAATTTTCGAAACCACTGAATAAAGTAATAGAGCGATGAGGGGGATTGAAAAATGTGTCTTGCGCGCGCTGACTATACGCGATGATATGCGTTTGTCGAGGAGCTTTAGGCAGAGGGATGAAAAAAAAAATACAGAACTTTCATAACGTTATAGGGAAATACTTCCGTCGTTAATGAACGTAATAATGATCGCACGGTGAATGTGCGAGCTCGCACGCTTAGTGCAGCTTTACTATATCTGTTCATTCAAATATCCGGTAGTTAACTTACTATTGTCCTTTTTTTTTGTTGAAAATGTGCGATTTTATGGTTGTGCGATTATTTTATCGTTGTTTGGTGGAAAGAATGAGTGAACTTTCTGTGATAGGAAAGTTTCATCAGTAATTCTTCGTTGTTTTTAGACGATTCTCTTATAGCTGAGACGTTAAGCGAATTGATTATCGGTGCCTTGCCGTACTCTATTATTTCTACTTAAAAGTCCACAATATTTTTAATGCTTCTTAAATATTCCTCCCTTCATTCAAAAAGAATAAAATTTGATGAAATAATTATAAAATAATGGTAAAGTAAAAAATACATATATATATAATACGCAATTTAGAAGTGTTTTTATAAGCTTATTAAACATTCCACTCATGCTGTATCAGACACTGTAATTACAATTTTATTTTTGCTTGCTCAGAAAAGAGAAGGGATAAAATTAATGAACTATTCTACATCTGTACTGAATTAGAATAAATTAACTTACTCAATAATAAGATAAAAGATTTTCTTCATTATTGACATACGCTATGTATAAGCGCTCTTTTCATTAAACGCTTCGCAGATATTTCCTGTCTTGCTTTATTCGCAAATTTCCCAGTAACAACCTGAATAACAGCCATTTATTACGCAAACGATATTATCAGCAAATATTTTTCACTTATGATAATTAGCGAGCTCGAATATTTCGGGACAATTCATTCTTCTTTATCTGTGCACGCGCTCTAATTGTGTACATAATTAAATTGTTTCCTGCGCGACTCGGGCTTATTACCGTTCCTATTATAATAAGATACAGTTATTATTGCTACATTGAATCTAGGTCCAAAAATAGAATGAAATAATCAATTCTGCACAGTGGCTGAAAGAGGCATAATAAATATATCCATGTAACAGAGTGGACGATGTGTGTAATACATAAAGTTCGCTCTTGTCGGCGGTCGTGATGAATACGTCAGGGATTATGGGTCGTCGTGAGTTTTCCGCAAGCTGCATGCGCGCCAAGGGATTTCGGCTTTCAAAATCCCATTCGTTTACAAACAAACGAAACGCGCGCCCCCGCGAAGCCTTTGGAAGCCAAGTGTATAGATGAGCCTCATTATGACAAATAGAAGAGTATAGACACTCGTGTGTGCAGTCTGCGCTGTGCGCTCGCGTATGTTCCCTGCCATTGCGGCTAAATGCGCGCGCTACCTTCAACTTCACGTTGCGTGATAATATACTCTATTTACGGCCTTCTCTTCATACGGCTTTTAAATTCGTCATTGTAAGCGCGATAAATTTGATTTAGTTGAATTGTCGCGTGCAGTGGATAAGATCGAAGAGAACAAATTATACATAGAAATCGAGTATTTCTACACCTTGCATCGAATATATATTATATATATTATTTACACAGGCGTTATATTAAATCGTGCCATACGAGCCACACATAATAGAAATAAACAAAGCGCACACGATTATTTTTAACGCTCCACGTACACGACACGAAATCAATTATCGATCTCGCTTCTATTATAATTATCCACACGGAGAGACGCATGACTCGTGTCTCACCCTGCGTTCGCGATCGTTTGCTCATGTACGCAGCTGTGATTTCATTAGCGGTAATCTTGCGATTGAGCGTATAGCGGTTAGGACAGATAGACAGAAAGGTATAATGTTATATATGAAATCGATGGTTTCCGACCCGAAGTACATAAGCACCGCACCGGTAAGCGATCGATATACATATACACATATCGCGAGTAACGCAAGCTCTTGAAAAAGTTTCGTGGATTTTCAATTGGAAGTGTTGGTATATTCGATATATATGGTGACTTATATACAGCCGCGTTGTGTGCTCGATTTGAGCATACATGTAACCTAGGGCTGCTCGTTTCACGCCGCGGTGGATATACCCACAAGCTGTATGTAAAGCGAGAAAAGAAAAATAAAGAAAGAATTGCCTCCGCGCAAGCGTGCAGTGTAAAGCTTTACGCGCGCACTTCACCGGTATAGTTTAGGTTTACGCGGTGGAACGTTTCAGCGACTCGCGGCGATATCTGATATCGCGGCCGCGTATATATCTCCGCTCCCGCGCGGCAACCTGTAATTTTTTGTTTCGTACTTTCAGCGCTATTTTTCTTTACTGTCTCTTCTCTTTCGCTGCTTCTGTCAATGGTTCGTATATTGTTAAAAAATGCATCGAGTAACGATGTTCCCTGATATGGCAAATTGCGGTAAAAGTTCACTCCTAAATTAGCTTATACGAGTATATCGAATTATTTTCATTGTAGACGCAGAAGGTGCGAGTCAATATCGATTTCGAAATCAAACCAAAAAACGTATATCCATCCGCACGTATACCCAAGCGAATAACTATTAATGTCAGCGAAGCAGACGAATCCGCGATATAACCCTTTAAAAGTCATCCACGAACGCGACTGACCAGAGAGAAAAGAAGATGAAAAAAGCCGCTGATGCCGGGCAAGAGCGAGCATTGGCGTAATATTAGTCGTGCAGCAGGTATACACATAAGCGCTGACTCACTCGAGTCCGTAATAGCGCCAAATAGAGACACACACACACACACGCACGCGCGTATCTATAGCTATACAAAAGAATCAGAGGCAGAAGAAGCAGAAGCAGAAGAAGAAGCTGGCGTTGGCGAATATCAGTGTGGGCCACTCGGTGCAGGAGCAGTTCGAGTCGAGAGTTCGGGAAGTGGCCGCCGGAGCCGTGCAGCCGAGAGAGGCGGCAATTGGGTCAGTGCATTCTCGACTCGCGCCCGAGGCTTCTCACAGACGAGCCGAGAGACACGCGGATGAGTCCGGCCCCGGCTCCTCTTCTTCTTCTTCTTCCTTTGCTTTTCCTCTCTCTCTTCTCTCCTTTTCTGCTCACCCGCCCCCTCAGTCAAACGGCGCGCGCGCGCGGTGTGTAAAATAAGACTGGCAGAGGCGGGGGATGACAGGAGCGACGAGACACCGCACACTCCGCTACTACTGCAAGCTCGCGCTTCTGCTGCCGCTGCTTCTGCTTCTTCTTCCGTTGGTCAATGCTCGGACTTGGCTGTGACTAATTCACTCTCTCTCTCTGTCTCTCCTTCTCTCTTGCTCACTTGTTGTTTAAGGGCTCTTCTATAACGACCTCGCGAGTTTGAGGCGGATTCGCCGCGCTGTTAACCGGTTACTAAACTTGTTGAACTAGTTTCTTTTTGCCGTGGAGACACTGCGACGCGGCGCTACGCCTCGTGACTGGGATAATTTTTGGATAAACTTCATTAGCGGCGGTTAAGCTGAGCTTTGAAGTGCAATTGCTTATACATCTTATCATTATTGTGTACTTGTACTAAGGCTAAGTGTTTTAAAGTACACGCGATTGAAAAATATCGCTGAGGAATGAGGATGTTTTGGGTCTTTTCTGGTTTCGTATATTGTGCATTAATAAGACGTTGTCTAGTCGAGTATTCCGACACATTGAGTGACAACATTGTTGTATAACCATCTACTTATGTTTAAAACAATTTTTTAAATAAATACGCTTCGAGTTCAGAAAAGTTTATACTGCAAAATTACCCGCGCATACTACAAATACATGGCATTTAATTGATCAGGGATCACTTAATAAATAGTTGTTATCTTATTATAAAATTTACTTACAATCGCAACAAATGAAAAAATAAAACAGTAAAGTTTATGTATATTTTGAGTTCGCCAACATTTTATAAGATCTCTACACGATTTTATCGAATATACGCATCGTTTATATTCGAAATTTGAGTTGTAGAAGACGCCTAATCCGTCTCTGCGAAACAGCGAGTATTTTCCACTTGCGGCACGGCAATGAAGTTGCCGAGACAGCTTAGAAGACCGAGAGAGAAAGAGAGAGAGGGAGAATATGTTGAATACTCGCCTATAAATAAAACGTGAGGCATTGTCAACTTCATTTGGTATTTTATGCGCGAAGCACTCGTGCGAGCCTTTGGCCGATTCAGTCGATCGCGTGCTTTAATCGAGGAGCTTTTAGCGTTCTGTCGTGTCGACTTTTTGATATGTCTTTTATTGGGGGCTTTTATTGCCGAGCCACAGTCTGCGAGTGGCCAATGTCATGGCGAAATTTCGTATTAGGCACTATATGTCATTGTCTCTTTTGTAATTTATTCAATTGAACGTTGTATATTATAATGCTGTGAACCAGAGCACTTATAATAATGTCTGTCCTATTATTTTTTTCGCTCCCATAAAAGTCATTGCTGTAGTTTTATGTCCTTTATTTCAAGTACATTTATTATTAATAGTTTATATATTTTTTTTTGAACAGAAAATATCATCTTATAATTATATATAAATGATCGATTTATCTAGAGTTATATAGTTTTGAATTATCTTTATGAGTATGAAATCAATAATAATTTTGACATTTAATGAACAAACGATCATTACACTACTTTTGTAATAGATAATAGGATCGATGATGGGATCATAACAGACTCAAAGCGTTTTAGCAAATCTTTTTGGAGAAAAAATGGGAAGGGATTGCGTTGGTTACACACCTCCGCAGCTATAGAATTTTCATCTCTAAAAAACTTGAGCCGTAGTAACTTTGACACCTATTTAAATTGATTTTTTTACATACAAACCAACTTTCCTACAAATACTTTTTTATTTTATCAAATTGTCGATAAAATTTATATCTTGACAGTATTCAAAAATATTTTGTTATCATCATTTAATATATTTTCGTTTTTTACATACAATAAGTAAAATATTTATTTTTCGTTCCAGAATTTTGAATAAATTTTATTATAGTCTGCGTTGACAGATGTAATCTGTATTCATTCAACTATTGCGTTAAGGGGCTAGAGTGAATAATGAGATATTTCTTAATATTTCTATTTCCTATTCAAGTAAAAAAAAACAGTCTTATCTCTATCGCTAACAATGGAAAACTTTTTTCCATGAAAAATATTGAATAATTACAAAAGAATCGCTAACAAATTATAAACGGATTAAAAAACTACACTTATAAACTTTTTGAGCAGTAAACAAGTCTCCGCGCCGCTTGTTGTTCGCTCGGTTATCACTCGCGGATAAGATAGGTTACTCAGGGTAACGGCACAAACAGCCTGCTTTAATCGCTTATTTCCCTATTTAAAGTGCTTATCGATGCAAGGCAGTAATCTGGGAAACCGCATAGTACATCCGTCCGGAATAACAGGTTCCTCGCGGTGCTTCCGAATTTCCAGTTTTTTTTTTTCCCCTCTTTTTCCTTTAGTGTTAACAAACTCTGGAAGTTGACCTTTCGACAGGCCGGTGAATGAATCGCGAATTCGACGATAAGAATGCGGACGCTTCATTGATTCGCCAACGTGTGTTAACGTGTTTTCATTATCGCGCATTATTATGTCGGATTGTGTCAGAGGACGAAAATAGAAGTGATCTATTTCCTAAAAACGTGATGCGATAATTGGCATTTTTTGCTTTATCGTTAATCTCCGAGGATAATCGAAGCATTAAAAAGTCAAGAAACTTTTCTTAAATATAGCCTTATTGTTATCAACAATGTCTCGATTTAGATGTCCAATGCATAATTGTTATCAATCGGTCATTTTTTAACCTATTGAACTGATTCTAGCCTCATACATAATTCGTGCTGCATTATATGCACAATATATATATATATATATATATATATTCATCATCGTATAAATGACTTTTTAAAACTCATTTCATGAACAATAAATTTGCTCATCTCTTACCAGTATTGGCTCGTGTATGAATGGAATTGAAATAGACATTTGATAGCTAGTCGAGTGACTAAAATAAAAACCATTTTTAACAACAGCTTTATTTAGTTTCAACACTCTCAATTTTCAGATGCTTTTCTTCCTATTACATAAACAGCCAAAGAGGTGGCCAATTGCCATGGTAATTCATATCTACTATACATAATATTTCTTACATGCATAATTTGAATGAATATAAAGTCAAGCCTATACAGAGTAAAAATATTTTTTTATACAACGTCCAAAAGAACCAAATTTCTGCATACGTTATGTCCAGGTAATGTAATAATTTGATAAAAAATGTTTTTACCGCACGAAAGCTATTCAGATTGATCAATACTGGATAGAAAATATTTCCAAACCTTTTAGGGGTACAATTATATCTATAAAAAAAATCATTCTAATTGTGCATGACATTTAAAAACTTGTCAGTTTTCCGATTGCATTGCGTACATACTCCAGTTTAGCATGTGCAGCTGTCAACTATTGTTCAGTATATAACGCTTTCTTTTATACTGCACAGAAATTTTTACTGCTATATATTTATCGCCGCGAAGTAATTATTTTCAGGTGTTCGAAGTACAATCATAAAATTGGCAACGTGTTCAGTGAACTTTAGTTTGCATACGTCGAAACATATGGTCGGAGAAAAAGAAAACCACAATACCAAACTAAACGCTCCACCGCCTCTAAAGAGTTAAAACGAAATACATAAAATTTTTAATTATACTTAATGATATATACACTTTATATGTTTTCTGCTTATGTATTTATCACAAAACTAATTTAAACAATACATTTATAAGCTTCGCGAGGAATTAGGGCGAAATTAGTTGTATCCGTCAACCTTTTCTTTGTTCGCGCGGCAAAATGTTTCTGCAGCTACAAACTTTTCCACGACGAAGTGAATTACTTTTATTCGTTATTCACGGCTGCAGTGAAATACTTTTGCGAAAAACTTGTTTAATCTGAAGAGCGAAAAGAAAATTAAGTTCATGTAATCACACGTTATCGTTCGATTGCTATGGATAAAAGAGAGCGAATTTATGTATCAAGATTTTAATAAATCGAAAGCGCTTTCGAAAGAGAATCGTTTTCTTATTTGAAAAATAAGAAGTTCCCAGGTTCGCCTTCGGTATCGAGACATTTTCTCGCTATGGTAAATGCTAATTTAACTCGCGCAGAGATCTTTTTAATGGAAAAATTACGTTTACGGAAAAGTGAAACTTAATCTTTACAGGTCGGCTCGAGCGATTTCCTTACAATGTTCGCTTTTTTTATACTTCCACTTTTATTATCGACGGTTTATAATAACAGGTGTGTATTCAGGTGTCGCTAATAATCGCTCGGGTCGTCGTTACCCACTTGTTAAAGCAAATGTGTATCTGTTTTCGTTACTGATTGTGCAGAAAAAGATATTCGCAATCATTGACTGTCCTTGTTGCCCCATAATAAGGCTAATTGGGTCCTATCACGTATTTAAATTTATCTTTACTTTTTTCATGTACGCTTATTAAATTAATATTATTAAATTAATATTATTAATCAAATGTATAATTATTGACTGCATGGAATACTTCGTTATAGTTTTTAATGTATTTTTTATGAATACAAAAGTGAAATGGTCTAATCATGTTTCGAATATTTGAATTACCGGTTTACGGTGTCTAAACGAGTACAAAGAGCTATTTTACAATTTATTTACAATAAAATCAATCGAGAGAAAATAAAATTGTTTGAGCTATTACAAAACGATTATCTTTAAAATGAATGCATTAGAAATCAAAATACCGTTGCTCTCAATAAGCTTAGTACACATAACCATATGAATAAAATTTATTCCATTATAGTTGAAGGAAAAGTAGTTTGAAACCGGTAATCGCAAATTGCTTAACACATTATTGGTTGGAAAACTATAGTTTTCAAATATTTTAGTGATTTTTTTTTTCTATTCCTTTCCCTTCAGAAGATATTAAAGTAGCATGAAATAATATATTTTTAACATCTATATATTTTTTAAATTGGATTTTTAGTGATATGTATGTCATTATGTTCTCTTTATTACTTGAAAAAAAGAATTTTTTCGTCCAACTTTTGTCATAGCGTACAAAATTCTACAATACTGTTGTCCTATTTTGACTTTTCAACTATTTTCTAGTACGAGTCATCGACAAAGTGCAATTATAAAAGCACTCGTTTAATATTATGAAATTAGTTTCGGCGCTCTTTTGTAAAATAAGCACAGATACATGTTCTCCAGGCAAATGTATAACGTTACGCCCATGCGAAAAATTCATAAAAATTCTATCGCGGGCTGCGGACTTATCGGTTCAACGAGCACTAGTCGAGCTGAGCTGATCATTGCGTAAGTAACTGGAGTTAACCAATGTTATATTCTGTTCAATGATCAATTTGTCGAATGCTAATAATATGTTTGAAAATTGAAAAGTGGATTTATAGCTATAGTGAGTTTTTGTTTTTTCATTCCGATGAATTATGCCCTGCGGTTTTTCATATACCCGTATATTCGAGAAGAAGAAGAAGCCCGAGGGCGACAGATTTTCAACTCATTCGAAACCTAAACTACACGATTTTCGAAAGTTTTGATTGTAGATTTGCATTTTAAATTGCTAATATGTTACAAAAGTATACTGCGAGCGAGAACGTATTCAAATTCTTTTATAAACGTTCGTATCTCTTAATTAAGTCGTAAAGCAACGTGATTATATTTATTTTCTTACGCGTATTCGAAAGATTATTTATATCATAAAGTAAACCATAAGTCATAATACATTTTATTTCACTGCATACCGAATGTCTTAACAAATTACGCAAAATTTGACTTACGCACAGCATTTTGAGGAATTTACAAAATTAAAAGCGGTTCAACAAAGCTTAAATGCGAGTCAAGCAAATTTAGACAAGATTCAAAGAGATTTGCCAAAAAAATCTTTTTTGGTAGATATGAATTATGATACGTATTAGTCCAGATAAGAGGTTTGCGAATTTAAAAATGATATTCAATAAAATAGATTAGGCTCGGCTTATCAGAATGTGAGATACAAGTTCACAAAGCTGTAGCTCTGTGAAGTACCAATCAAGAAAAATATTACAAATGTCTCTTATGCAGTTCTTTAAATTAAGTTGCACGTTAGCGGCTATGAATTATCGATAAGTTAAGGTCAGGTTTCAATTTTAGATATCGATATACAGCTTTTGCATTTACAAGTATTCAAATATCTATAGATGAAAGTGACCAAGCCACATTTTGGTGGACTCATTTGATAAAATTTAATCAAATCAATGCACTTGACAGATTAACGACATTTAAAGTATCATGAATTAACATCAGCGGTATTGAGATAAAAAAAAACGCGATACAAAATTTTAAAGAATGTAACGCTGAAAATCAAGAATAAATGTTATTAATATCTTTCGCGTTTATCTTTCGCCTTTTTTTTTTAATAAAAGCGATAAGCGTTACGAAGTTACCACACGCATGAATGCTCAAACTTCAAATAACGCAGCAGTTGTGAATATTTTCGCACACAGACACACGCGCGAATCCACGCAACTGGAAAAATTTACGCTCGCATTTGTCGAACGCTTGTTTTCGACATTTAAATAAAATTAATTATTGCATCACGACACGGGCATGCGCGAAGACAAACTTCCCCTTGGTTAAATATCTTTTTTCAGACGTTATTAAAGAAGTAGAATATCCATTTAAAAATTCATCTGCGATACTCTCTCCACTTGTCGGGGTTATCGTATACTTGCAGTTTAATATCGAAAATCTTTGTATATACAAATTGCAATAATAACCGCGGCACATTACTTTCACATTTAGCATGGAAAAAAAAAAGAGCAGGAGAACAGATAGACACGTATGCGTTCGCGAGTCACGTTCACAGTTAAATACCATTTCCTCCGATAGTCTATTTTCAAGGAAGCCTTGAATCTATAATTTTGAAAACTCGCACATTAATTCCTATACACAACGCTCGATTATCTATCCGATCTTAATCTTCCGATTTATAATTGACCAGCGAGTGAAATGTAAAGCATATAAAATTTCAAAATCGTGGTGTGCAACAGCAATCAGGTACACACACACACACACACACACACACGCGCGCGCACAAAAAAAAAGAAGGATAATGCCTTGGAGTAGAGAATGAAAACGACTAAAAGCCTTTTCCAAAGGCAGAAGAAAGAATTTGCAGCGCGGTCTGTTTATCGGCGCGGAGGGGGCACATAATGCACTGGAAAAAAACGGCCACCGTATATAATTAACACCGACTATTAATTTCGTGAATTAAACGCCCGATATATAATACCAGTTATACATCGGCGGGTGAAAAAACGCGCAGCTCGAACGCGCTCGCAGATTTCTCTCTCTCTCTCGTTCTCGGGATTACGTAAAAACACACACACACACACACACTCACACACAAGACATTACCCTGTCTATACTACATATATATATATACGTGTGCGTGTATGTATAATACGGGCGATCGGCATAGCTGATCGGACACACACGCGACGTACATATACATTATATACTGCATATACACGGTCCCGAGAAGAGAGTATATACCAATTAAATTACTATCTCATCTTATGTCACACACGCATGCACATACGGATAAATTGCACAATGTTTCTTGGCATTAGTCGCGGGGAATCGCGCTCCTGGTAAGTCCGTAATGTCCCTCTCTCGCGCGCGTCTCTCTCTGTGTGTGTGTGTGTCGTGCAGTCCGCGAGAGAGTGTGTACAGGAAACGCGGAAGCACCTTGCCGACTTTTCCGCGATGCAGCGGCCCGATGACGCGGAACACGAGTCTCTTGCACCTATACCACGTATACACACGTATACATACGTATTCAGACGTACATATTATAAGTACGTCTATTTGCCGGTCATTATTCAATCGAAGCTGTGTTTATCGAGATTGCCGATCGAGCTTGACACTACGCGATACCTACCATATGTGCACTGTGCAGTTCCATCATTGATATATCGAAATGAATCTTTGCTTGCGCAGCATCCAACGTGCAATCGCTGTATCCCAGCCACCGAGATGTACAATACTCGCGTGTGTTTTTTTTTATGAAATCCGAGAGTTTTGAGAGAAGAACGTCTTTTTTTCTCTCTCTTACTCTCTGCATGTCGAGTAGAAAGTAATGTGCGGTTTTGAGAGACAACGGCATACGAGGTGCATTATACGCCGCTCGTTTATATGTATATGCGTGCGTGCGCCTTCCGTGTTATTTAATAAATGATATCCGCGATTTCCCAATTTTCGCCGTGTAAGTGAATCTCTTTTTTGATTCATGCCTTTATACTTACTCGGCGAGAATTATTATATACGGGACGGATAAATGTTTCGTCTCTTGTGGTCGGCAAAGTGCATATGTCATTATCATGCTTGTTCATCAAGTTGGACGTTCCTTTTTTCTTCCTCCCGGCATCTTCGCTCGCGTACGAATTACATAAATTGCATTACAATAGAGACACTTTCCAAGTAATTATAGGCTAAGATAATATATCTTCCAAGCGTGCGATTGTGCAAAATTTTAAACTTTTTTAACGATATTTTCGTGCGTGAAATGCGTCGCTGGTTAATTTACCACAGTGCAGAGAGACTGTATTACATGAATAGCTGAAATAAATTTTGTTAAAACGTTACATAAAATTTTACTTTCGATACAATTTTGATATAAACTGTACTTGGATTAGTAAATAGTACACATATTAAATTCTATAGAAAAGTTTTTGTTAGAAATTTAATTACTGCTTTCGATCAAAATTATGTTGAATTTTAGGAAAAATATTTATCACTGCTACGCAATAACGCCAATTAAGTATTATTTGATTAAAGATTATTAACTAAGGAGAGTATTTGCATTGGATTGAGTATTTTAATAAGAAGCAAAATATTTATTGGCTTCAAGCTTGATAATGGCTTCAATCAAACTTCGTAATATCGATAAATCAGTAAATGTGAAAGCAACTTCGGTGCGTTCCAATGTTCCCGGTACCTCCGACGCTCTTTGATATGTAAGTAAAATTGATAACATTTTACAAAGACATCTGGTTAAAACACACTCGAATCATTCTATTTATACCAATACATATTTATATTATTATAATAAACTAAAATAATATATACACATGCCTAAATATAGAAGAGTTCGATTAATTATCAAACGAAGGAATGTTTTATTAATGTCTGATAATTTGTAAATCAATTAAGTGTGTAGTAATAGTCGCGAAGTAGGCAAGCAAGTTATTTTCTTAATTCCCGCGATATTGACAGCTTGTCTACATTGTACATTTTCACAATCTTTCAAGGCGGCATTAATAATATTTTTCGTTGGACGTATTTCTAAAATATTTTAATGTAATTATAAATTGCAGGCGAAAAAAATTCAACTATTTTTAAAACCAGTTTGGCCAGATGTAATTTATAGACCGTGTCTGTAATGAAATAATAAAATTTATATATAGTTTTATTTATCGCTGGTATTCCAAAGTTTTGCTTACATTTATTTGCCATAATTATTGCTAGTTCGTTGTTAATTATTATTAATGCTTGGTTGATGAATAAATAAATTTTTTGTTTCGGCCGCTTATTAAGAAGTCTGGAAAAAGCTATACAAATGACATAAATATAATATTTGCGCAAAGTGTATCTATAAAGTATACAGCTTTATTACGTCACAAATTGCTGTGTCGTGCCGCGTGCACCGCGTATGTCTCTCGAAAATAATTTAGAGATAAATTTATATATATTTTGCAAGGATTTTATACCCACTTAACCATGCACAGTTCACATCGTACACATATACGAAAAGGTAATATTACAATATTTTTTTTTTCAACCTGTTACGGACTTTAGTGCAGTTATTAATAGGCCGCGGGACAGAGACTTTATGTAAGCCTTCTTGGCATTACCGGTACCTAAACATTGTTTTTAATGCACTGAGACGTCTAATGCCAACCAAGGAGATATTATAAACAACTGTACAAACATTCCGCAATTGGAAAAATTAACAGATGCTTAAGCTCGCCAAAGGGGTCGACATCATTTTTAGCCTTCTATTGTACACTTGACTTTCTCAAAAACCTCCTTTAAATTCGAATTTCAGCGAAATGTTGCATAAGAATGGCATAAAAAGTAAGCGTCCGTAAACGTTCGTCACAAGCTAAGCGGAGGGCCATTGAACCCATCCAGATCACCTTTATATATGTCATAATCTTGCTGTGGAAGCATTCAAGCGCGTCGATGCTGCTGCTGCTGCTGCTGCTGCTGCTGCTGCTGATCGTTTACAATACAATGCAAACATCGCTTTCGAAGGCTATGTGCAACTCATCTATCCCACCAGTCAATGCCTCGTTCGCAATGCGAGTCGTGTGCCTGTGCTCTTTTTCAACGAGTTTTTCGACGCGCCGCTACCGCGATGCCGATCTGGATACCGCAAATTTTCTATTTTTAACCGGACCCGGACAGCTTATGAGAGCGAGATTATTAAAGAAAATTGAATTCATTGAGAACTGGCAGGCTCGTTTTTTAACCAAATCTATTTTACGCTCGATAAACGTTACGTTTCCTTTATTTTTAAGCGCGCGGAATCGTCGAGATAAGACATAATTGCCGTTGAAAAAGGCGAATTCTTTGGTCAATGAAACGAATATATCTGGTCCGAGATATTCACGCTTCGAAAGAGAAAAATGCTTTTGCAAAAATTGTAATGAACTTTGTGATAATGGCTATAATTGTGGATTGGAAAAAAATAAGAGAATATAGCGAGAATCCGCAACAAAAAGTTGTGTACGATGATATTTTAAAGCACTGCGTTTTCAACTGGAGCTATCAATGCATGAAGCAATTTAATAATAATCCAGGTATCTTAGACTTTGTCATCAAAATAATTGTAACTTGACATATTCCGGTGCCTATATTTATTAATTCGAGGCCGTAGATTATGAATATCAATTTTAATGTTGTTTAAAAATGCATAAATATTAAAAATTGCCAAATCAATGAAATATTTTTTCAAGACGAACAAAATGAGATATGTTAAATTAAAAAATATATTTTTTTTTTAATTCATGATCTAAATTTGTAATTAATAAGTTTAAAAGCTTATTCACGATTACGTTAATATAGGAATGTGAGAAGTCTTTTATAATTTTTCGCCGCAAGACATTGTATCACATAATTATTTAATGTCACAGGAGCAATTAATCGTAAATGTTTCATATGAGCAGTAGAAATATCCGATTAAAACTAAGCTATAATAATAAAAAATATTTATGCGAGAGATTTATTTTTTCTTTTACATTTCAATTTCTTTTATCAATTTAAACAAAAAATACCGTAACTACGTTATTTTACGTTGTCCAATAATAAAAGTAATCAAACTTTTTAATTTGACGGGATATTTTTATTAAACTTATTCTCCTATTAAATGTGATTACAATGTTTGATGCGTGTTTCATCCAATCTACTCCATTTTGTAATAATAACATAAGCTTTGGTTTTTTAAACTGTTTTCGATAATTGCATGCACTTACAGTAACAAGATCTATAAAAATGAAACCACAGATTTTGGCATGCATTTACAGGTCTATTTCAATAATTAAAATGTTGCATTTATCCGTAATTTTACAGATTACGATTCCAAGATGCTAATAATTATAAATTGTAGTAAAAGATCTATTACTTTAATTTTACTAAACTTTAATTTTGAAATTGACTAGATCACATAATTTTTAATTTGACAAAAAGAAGAAAAATGCCTAGATGTTGGGGATTGGAAAGGAAACTAGAGCTGTACCTCAGTTTCCAATAATTCAAACGAAAAATTGAGCATATTAATTTATGGAATTACTAAGATTATTTTAAATTCATATTGTCGTAATTTAAAAAATATTGGAGACTGGCTAATAAAGATTTATATAGATTGATCCTGTTTTTGAATTTTTCTAAAGTTCATCTAATAGATCACCCATATACAACAGAACCTAAATATCGTATCGATCCACTGCAAAGCATCACACATACTTCTGAACATCATCGTGTCTCCCATATAAAAAAGATGCACAACGGCGCAACCATCCAAAACAAAAACCCTCGACTTTCACCATCCACGATTTAAAAAAAAAAAAAAAAAAAAAGCAGGTGAGCCAATAAAAAAAAAGGCGCACGTACAAACACATACACAGAGATAGCGACAGAGAGCAGGCGGCCAAGCAGTCGACCTTCGGGGCATTAGTACAGACTCGCTGGTGGCCTAGCCACAACTCTCTCGGTGTGCGTGTGTATATACGTGTGTGCGCGAGCCGCGTTTAGCGCAGCAGCGGCGGCGGCGGCGGCGACTGCGCGACTATCCTATCCGCGGCGGCGGCGGTGGCGGCGGCTATACGGCGGCAGCGCGCTACACTCGGTCAACTTTCACGTATCATAATACACAGTGAAAGAATGTGGTTTCCCTTTCAAATTACAAAATACTGCGAGCTCGCCAGTATGTAGCCATAGCACCAACACCAACACCACCATCACCACCACCACCACCACCACCACGCGCTCGCACGGCTCCGCCATAGCACACTTCCTTTAGCATTGAGAATTTTTATATTGGCGGAGCTCTCGCGCGCCCAAGAGAGAAAGAGAGAGAGAGACCTGGCCTCTGTGTGTCTGTGTGTCTGTTTGTGTGAGCGTTAGGTGGATTTGTGTGTGGTGCAGTGCGGTGCACATGTGTAACAGGCGCAGCGCGAGCGAGAGAGAGTGTCTAAGTGCAACTCTCTCGCGCCGCTCAGCTGTTGTCTGATTACACTTAATTCGCGCGCCGTGTGTGAGTCTGTGTGTGTGTGTGTGTCTGTGCGCTCGTGTGTGTGTGCGTCTATATGCACTTGACGATTGCGGGAGCGATCGGAGCAGCGCGATTTTGAAGGAAAGCAAGGCTAAGCGCCTTACTCGCCTACTCTCTCTCTCTCTCTCTCTTTATATATATCTGTATGCCTGTATATCGCCTCATGCCCCGTCCCTTTTCGCTTGCAAATCTCTATGTATATCTCGTTCTCTCTTTCTCCGCTATATACGCGTCGAATGTTGCTCAAAGCATTTTCTTTGTGCATTAAAGTGGACATAACTACAGTGGCAACAAGTGTTTTATTATTAAAATTATAGATTGGCTTAGCGATTCATAAATGTATGAGTGCGCACACTCTGTCCGTCTGTCTGTCCGTCTGTGTGTATGTGTGTGCGTAAGTGTTCGATCATATTATATTACGTGCAATTAGGTTGTAAAAAAGTTTTTGCTCGACATCTTGAGCGATCGGTTGCCCAATTGCTCCCCCCCCCCCGCGCGCGGAGAGTGTATGGCTTCGTGAATTATCTCCCGCGTGGATATTGGAGAAAATACTGGTGAGGCCGCCGCTGCCGCCGCCGCAGCCGCCGTCCAAGTATTGTGAAGTGACAATGAAACTTAACCGATTTTCCTTTGTATATTTTTAAATGCGAAGGAATGTGAATATAATCGTTAAAGGACCGCGCGGCACGTAAAAGATATGTCAACAGATTTTAGCTATTGGCGATGAAGGAAAAAGTGTCCCACAATGCTTAACGATGCTTCTACAGAATCGGATGCAATAGAAATATTTGGTTTGTTTTACTGCAACTGCTGCGTTGCACTAATACTTGTTGTGTGAGAACAAATCAACCGATTCAATATTTCTTCAGAAAATTAATCGTCTTATTATTTAATCGAAAATCGCATAATTAAAAACAGCTATTAATTATTCAAAGGTTTTCAGTTTTTGTTGAAAATTGTTTTTTCATTAAAAGTGCTTTTTTACTGAACGGAAACTTCAAAGCAACGAATCGATTCGTTTTTTTACCGTTTAAATAATTCCGAAAACTGCAGATCTTTCGTTTGTAATCAATAGTAGGCACGCAATGTATAATAACAAATTTATCTTAAAAACGCACGATTATTTATCAATCTTCATCACATTTATATAGTTATTTATATAATTATGTCTATAGACGATTGAACAACGGACTTTTAAATATTTTAATTTATATTATATACTGTAATTTTTTCCCCACAATATTATCTTCTGGTACGTGATAAATCGGTTCGCAGCAGCATCCAGACAGTCCACCAGTACAATATTTGTATAGTCTCGTTTGCGAGAGTTTTCAATTAAAAAAAGAAGCGTGTATTGAATTCAGACATCTTTTTCTGCAAAGTAGGCCAAGGACGGCAGTTAGAGCCGATCTGCTCGGCATGAGGCACTCCTATATCGAACTCGAGTTTGAGCCCTTCGGGGCTTATACGCGAAATAAAAAATGCATCCTGAGCGTTTTAATAAAACGAAATCATTGCCAATTTCTCGTTTGCCGTATACTTGAAGTGTAAGGTGATTTTGCGTTGTAGTAGTGCGAAAACATTGTGTGTGTGTCGTGTTATTGCGCATACACGAACTTTACAACTATTTTATGTCCGTACGAAGTCTCAATTATAGCGGGAACCTATACGCTTATTTCTTAATACTTGCGAGTCTCGCTTTTATTTTTTTTTTTGTAAATGAGAAAGACCTGATTTTATGGATTTCGGTGGTATTTGAAATAGGAACAGTTATTCTTTGCACTATAGAAGTGACAAATGACAATCTAAAGGTTGATTTTATAGAACGGAATTGCTATTGCTTTCAAGTGCATTATTGCACATTAAAAAGTAATTGCTGTCGTTCAATATTTGTAAAATTGTAAAAAAAGTTGCTTTATAGAGGTATGAAACTATGTCTTTCCACTTATTTGGTTTATAGGTGATAAGAATAATCGTCATTGACGGGTATAATTTTCCACTTGTTCATATTTCTCATTATAAGAAAAACATTTTAAACTGTAAGTTTGATGTATTTACAAAGTATATACCTATACTCGTTTATAAAAATAATTGACCTATACACTGAGCTACACATTATGTTAGCCATCGGTTTATATACGAACAAACCAAAATATCAGAATCTTTTTTTGTAGTCACAATAAACATTCATCTCATTATAATTTCCATAAATGAAATCGTTATCACATTATTACATATGATTAATGAAATAAATTTTGTATATATATTAATTTAATTACAAAACATTCGATTAATTATTTAAAATCAATCATAAGTAGTTCTAATTAAAGGAACTACTGTTTTGTTTTTATAGGTGTAACGTAATAAGATTGTAGTATCTTTACATAACCGATTACCATCGGTGCATTCATTGCACTATGCAAACAAAAGAGTACACTCGACAATATACTCTAACACAACAATGTTTAGAATTCTTTGTTTAATATATTGATTGAATAATCAAACGGCTTCTAGGCAGCACATTAAAATAACAATCTGTAATTTGATTCCATTGTAATTTTCATAAAAATGAATGGCAGTTCCATCAAATGTAAATCAAATATGATTAGGAGATAGCGGCTAGTGTTGACCGTATTTCTCATTGTATCTCTATACTTCATTCGATGAAACTATATGAAATTGCTATGGATCGGTTTACACGCGATTGTCAAAGCATTGCGAAAAAGAAATAAGCAATCAGCAAAAAGTTTATGTTAGAAAAACAAATAATAAAGAGCAGTATTAATTTTACAGTAATATATAATATTTTTAAGCAAGTATATAGGTACAGAAATCTGTTTTACCGGCTTGGGGTTTTTTTATTGTTTTTTACTTTTCAACTATAAAGAGAAAAAACATTTTTTCCTCCTTAGAGAGGAAGCTTTGTAAGGATGAAAATAATTATTTTCCTAACATACATAAAAACATTATTTAACATCAATAGAACAAAAATTTAATTACTTCTGTATCTTGAGAATGAACCGATTTTTAAATTTAAATATTCATTTTATTCGATTTTTCAACGTGAATTCTTAATATTCTTCGATTTTCTTTAGTTTCATGGCCAAAAATCATTTTCATTGTCAGTCTTTTAAGTGGTTCTTTTTTTGTATTGATAGATCAATATTCAAAAAATTTACAATATGCATTTGAAAGAGCTTTCAATTACCTACAATTTAAAAAACTTAGGTAATAACTATTTTAAATCTGCTCTAATCTTTTTAAAAATATTTTATTCTTTCAAAGTAGCAATATGCTCACAATAATGTAGTGAAATAGTTCATCGCCAGTGAATCAATATAAAATATAATTCTTTCCAGTATAAAAATTATGCAATACAATTATTCGCAGTGTTAATAAAATACAGCTTCGTACTCTTGGTATAATTGTGCATAGATTACAATTCAAAACAAGGGTCGCATTTGTCATAGAAAAGTAAGAAAAGTATCAAAGTACAAAAGTAATATATTACAGGGATAAACATTGAGCAACGGAGTTTCTATATTTTGGAATAATTTCACATTATTATCACGAATGCGTAGATTAATTGCCGCAGAATATTTTCGATTACACGTTTCTCTCTTTCTCTTTTTTCTTATTGATTGCCCTTTAGGTGAGTATTACATTAGCGAATAATCAGACTGAATGTAAGATAAAGTTGTCGCTACCAGACCGGTTTAGGTGTTCACGTGACGCGAAAGTGTTCGTTGGCTTTAGACACAAAAAAAAAAGGAATCGCGAGTCTTGCAGAAACTACCTTACTTTAATAATAACCGCGTGCAGATAGAGCGGCGTTCAATATTCCAAAGTATTTTTGATACTTTCAAAACAGCGCCACTTATCCGGCAGATAATACGGCTCGAGCGCGCATGGAAATGGCGTATCCCAACCTGTTACTCTTGCCACTGGAGCTTCCAAGCTTAAAAAGCATTCTTCCTGAAATCCAATATATATGCACACGTTAGTACAGTAGTCTATACAATTCCTTTAGAATTCGCAATTGTTACTTATCGATCCGATATATTCTTCTTTTTTTTATTGTTGTAAACCGAATTAAGTAATTATTCAAGTATTAAGCATAGTAAGGGTGAATTTATTCTTCGTTCTTAGGAATGCGCTTAATTAGCAGTAAGATATTTGCTCTGATAAAAATTAATTACAAGCGCGTGCAGTATTTTCGCAATTTTGTGTGCTTTCCGCTTCAACGGCGAACTAAAACTGTGCGGACCAAGGAATTGCATACACACCTCGCACAACAGTAAAGTTGTGAGACCATTTGCAGAAAGTTTCGGTTGCAAAATTTGAATTTAAAAGAAAACATACATGGCGCTTTGGGTAAATGTTTGCAAATGTAAAAGTACCGATCAAGTGTTAGCAAATAGAATGTCAAGTATCTATTTTTACGTTTCAATCGTTCAGCAAGTGAACACAGTTCGTTAGCGATAATATTTGAATAAAGTTAGTTTAACAGACCTGAATCGTTGCTACAACTTCACTTCCAAATCCTTGGGTCAGCGGCGCTTCATGAGAAACCATCGCTCGACCAGTTTTCTTTACCGACTATAAAAACAACAAAATAAAATAGTTCAGAGATTATTTCCGACATTCCCTTTTATTTTCCATACCAACGCGATATCAGCTTTATCAGCTTGACGTATTTGCATATAAGTGAAAAGGCATCTCTCTCTCTCTCTCTTCTTACCTCGCAAACAGTCTCGTAATCCCACGGGAGGATAGAGCGGAGGTCTATAACCTCGCACGATGCGCCAAGCTTGTTTTGCACGAGATCGGCAACTTCTAGTAAGACGTGTACTTGAGTTCCCCAGCCGATCAAGGTGATTGCATCGCCTGGCAAAAATCAAATGATTATTTAACACTCACAGGTCATTTTTTATAACGGGTTTTGTGAATTATAAAACTACGTTAAAAAAAGGTATTGAAGTGTGGAGTTTGACCTTTTTCTTTTTCTCCGATTTATAAAAATATGTTTTTCATTTATTTTAATACACAAAAGGAGTAAATGCCTATAGTGGCAACAAATTCGAACCATGACAAGCTAAGTAGTCCGGTTACTCTTTTTTAAACTGAATCTTCACAATAGGTATTAAACAGGTTTTAATACATTCACTTTAGATAGTGAATTAAAAATTTATACAGAAAACAAACCTTTCCGAACGACTTCAGCTGATTCAAGGGGTAATTTATAGTGATCCAAGGGAACTTGTTCCGATGCCGTGCGGTACAAAATTTTCGGCTCCAAAAAGATGCAAGGATCCGGTTCCTCTATGCAGCTCAACAAAAGACCTTTGGCTTGCACTGGCCCACGCGGCATTACCACCTATAATATTTCAAATCCTTTGTTATAAACCATTTTGCTATTCAGAATCCACACGTTTACATTACAAAGGCTTCACAGCTAAATTGTGACATTTTTACGGGATAAATTTCAATCAAATTTGAATAAGCTTTTATGTGCAGTAGACAATTTTAACATTAATAACTCGCCCCAAAAAAATAATACCGATACTTTGATCAGAACCACACAATTAAAAATCGGTTCGTTGTAGATTCGTCGAAGCAATTTTCCATGAACTTATTTTTTCATTGTCTCAAATCAAAGATTTCAAGACAGCATTGAGAAACCATACCGATATATTGGACTCTGCATGCATCATCAATTAGCTGTTAGTTTTTTTTTTTGTTTTCGTCCGACTCTCGATTGGCCGGGGTCCGCGGCACGCGCGTGCATTATTAATAGAAATCCGTGCCCTCATTTATTTAGACATAACTGACCCTGAGTCCAGGTGTGTGCGCGAAATATGCCTCTGGACTTTGCGAGTGGTAGAGTCCGCCGTGTCCCACCGCGCCGCATGGAGCTCGTATCGTCAGTCTGCCGCAATCGAATTGGCCGCCACTGCGATAGCGATTCTTCGCTGCCTCGTTTACCAGCTGTCGGATTCGATAGCAGAACAGTTACGGTCAACGTTTTGTGTATCGATGGAGGGAGAATGTGTATATCGCGTGTACGATACCTGATCGAACGCTGGAAATATGTAGTCGGCAAACTGGATCTCTGCTATGGCGGTAACCCCTACGTTGGCCAAGCCGATACCGAAGCCGGCGATACCCTGCTCGCACAATGGCGTGTTGAACACCCGATTCTGGCCGAAACGCTCTTTCATACCCATCGAACATCGAAACACACCGCCGAATTCCACGTCCTCGCCAAATAGCACTGAAACGAACACGATACGCATCGATCATTCGATTGATTTTGTCAGTTGAGTGGAACACTTAGTGTATAAGTAATTGAATTAACTTGGGAGATAAGCAGATGTGAATAGGCGATGATCATTGCGCTGCTGTAAACAGTGCACGAACATTTATTTGATGATAATAGGAGCGTTAGTAAATTTCAGCAGCGCAGAGAGTCGATACTTATGTGAAGCAAACGTTAAGTTTTCAATATGGAAATTATTTCTCGGTAGTTCAATGCTAGTTTATTTCAATGATGCACATATCCTCAATTGTTATCTATGCGTAGAACTATTTCTTTATCACTGAGTAAAGAATGTTTTTTCTTACAACAGTTTTTCAAGTGCTCGAAAACTACATTTAAAAAGCGAAGTTTTAATTTGATATATATTTTTTGCATTTACCTGCCGTTTCGTCTCTCTCTAAACACAAGTGCATCGCATTGTTTATGGCTTGGAACATATTCATCTCTTTGGTTTCTCCTGCAAAAATGTGAGGTGATATGAATAAAGAGAAGTCCAAACAATTAATGCAAAACATTTATTCAACTCTTTAAAAATATTAAACTATTCGCACAATTTATCAGTGTCTACATGCGTATCGCGTTCCATCGAAGAAAAATAGAAAACAACAAACACACGCGATTCTTAATAGAAAATATCTGTAATGATCACCTGCTTCTGGAGCCTTCTTATCAGGATAATACGTAAAATGTGCATATCTGCAATTTTTAGGTTGATTGGCCGGTAGAATAAGTCGCAGATATTTCGTGGAGTGCTGCAGACCAGCCCACAATTTACTGAGAATCATGATCGGTTGGCACTGTTCGTAAACTAATGACGATAAGAAGATCGCATTATCATCCGAATGCTGTTTACACAAGAATAAGTCGTCAGTAGCAAGCCCCTCCTCGACCTTTCGTAATTTTCGTAATATAATGCCCCACACACGACTATTACCAATACATATATTCGTGCGCTTGTTTGTGTAACACATACGTTTACACGATCACAGTGTTACCATGAACAAAATCACATGCGGATCTTTCGATACAAAGTTAGAGTTCGCTACTTGGTTACATTTCAGTTGTTGCGCTTATGTACAATAAAGGATCTTAATTTTATTAAAAATAATATTTTAATTTAATATTTTAATCTTTTTTTTATATTTTTTTATTATTATAATCGATGTAGATCGAATGACGTGTAATTTGATGATTAATGGTTGCTGGGCAAGCTGATGTTTATAGTCTTTGTTTCCATGAATTCTTCCACCGATTCTATTCCCCTGTAATAATTTATTTATTAATTATCAATTTTCTTCGTGGATTTTATAACAATGCGTATTTCTAAAAGTAACTTACAGCTCTCTTCCCAATCCAGACATTTTGTAGCCACCAAAGGGTGCTTGCGGATGAACTGCACCCCACTGGTTTACCCTATACAATTTTATAATTATTAAAATATTTTGTTACACTTACAGATAATTACCATAATTTTGATTTATTTTTACTAACCAAACTGTACCGGCTTGTACAGCCTTTGAAAATTCTAAGGCGTTGTTTAGATTTTCAGTGAAAACACCAGCTGATAAACCATACGTAGTATCATTAGCTCGTTTTATGACCTCTTCTAGTGTTTCAAATTTGAAAATACTTTGTACTGGACCAAATATCTATTAAAATAAAATTATATAAACTTAGTCATTCAAAATAACAGGATTACAAAGCTTAAATATTTTTACATGTGCAAATAGAATTGTACAATAGTTTTACTGAATTGGATAAATGTTATATTATATTCACAGTTGTTAAAGTTAGTTGAAACTCAATGTTATTGTTTACATACTTCTTCCTTTGCAATAGTCATATCATCAGTGACATTAGTAAATACTGTAGGTTCCACGAAATATCCTACGTTGCCAATACGATTTCCTCCAAGTTCGCATTTAGCTCCTTCTTTTTTACCAGCTTCAATGAGTGACAAGACTTTATTAAATCCTTTACTGTCGATCTGCAATGAAATAATACGTAAATGTCAGTCTTCAAATTCATATCCTTAAGGGGGTGTCAAAGTCCTACAGTTACCACTCAAACTGTTTTACTGATCGGATATGAATAATTAGTAATAACTAAATAAATAAATAAAATTATGCAAATCCCAAATACCACTACCATAGATGTAGTGCACCTGTATTTGGGATTTAAATAATTTTAAGTATTTGTTTAGTTATTATTAACTATCCATATCCGACCCATAAACCAGATTCTGCCTTACCAACCGAATATTTAATAATTCGATATAGCTAAATAAATACTTGAAATTATGAATATTCTAAATACAGGTGCACTACCTCTAAGAATTATCTATTATCTGGCAAAGTTTGAAGTAAATATTTCAAGTATACCCTTAAAAATTTCTGTACCGAAAAAATGCACTCATTTCGATGCAAATACTCATTTTTTCGGTGCAGAAATTTTTTAAGGTGTCGTTAAAATATTCACTTGAAATTGTGCTAGAAGATAGATAATTAATAGACGAAGTGCACCTGTATTTGGGATTTGCATAATTTTACCCATTTATTTAGTTATTACTAATTATTCATATCCGATCGGTAAAACAGTTTGAGTGGTAACTGTAGAACTTTGACAACCCCTTAAATCAAACTAGCATTGAATAAATATGTGAGCGACTTTTCAAATTCTTCAGTAATTGAATAATGTAATCTAAAAAACAAACATACTGATTCTTTTCTAATTTTTTAAAATCTTAATTTTCAGTTTTAAATATTTTCTAATTTTCTAATTATTTAAGAGGATGTCGGAGTACCCCCCCTCTTCAATAGTTCGCAATTCCAAGTTTTTGGAGAAACGACAAGTCCAATAAATCTGATCTTTCACAGAATAATTAATTATGTTTAGCACTAGAGCACCTAACTCCTAATATTTCTTAAAATTGTAAATAAAAGAAGTTACACGCAAAAATGGGCTTATTCATA
>UELU01145814.1:139707-150446 GCA_900490025.1 Megastigmus dorsalis
GTCTAGGATAGATAGAACCAAAGTACCAGCAGCTTGTAGTCGATTCTCGGCTAAATACTTGATTTCAGCATAGTGAAATTTCAAATACTCTGCTTACTGGCACAGAAACATAAACACAAGGCTAGTTTGGTTTACCAACTCTGAAAATTACCCTGGTCAAGGTCTAGGATAGGTAGAACCAAAGTAGTAGCAGCTAATATTTTAATTTTCGTCAGAATTTTGAAGATATTCAAAAAATTATATTGATTTTGTACATTAGCGTAAATCTATATTTGCTGAAAAAGAATACATATAGATGAATAAAAAGCAAAGTTTAATGTAACATTCCGAACAAGACAGAGTTCGAATAGGCGCCGCGAGCCGCTTCGAAAACTTAATCAGTCTATATTTTTCCCTTCGGCTGATATCAACACTATGACAAAACTCCGTATCGTCGGTATTCTCCGTAACCATAAAAACACTTTTTCCGAGATCATTGGAGACCGGAGTGAAGTTGGCGTACTCTGCTCGGCGCTAGTTATAGTTGAACGATGGATTTTTGAAATTTGTAACAATTAATATTTTGACCCCCCAAATGGCGTTTTTCACCCCTTGAGCCGCGAGCAAAATTTCACGTTTCGCATAAATCCAATCTTCACGAAAATTGGTATCGCTGGGTTTTTTAGGTCGCTGATTATGATTCTGCCATCAAAATTTGAAAATACAAGATAGCGGATCCAATATGGCCGACCAAAAATCCAAAAACTTAGTTGAATCGGGTGACATTGGGCTCTCGAGGGTTTTCGAGGACGCTGAATACGATTCCGCCCTCAAAATTGTAAAAATCAAGATGGCAGATCCAATATGGCTGACCAAAAATCCAAAAACTTATTTTAATGGGGCAAAATCTATTTACTTCCGCATTCACGTTGTTATTTTACTCTTAGCGCAACCCAAAGACAACGACGTGTAAGTGGTAAAATTGTGTCTCCTTTGGGGTGCTTGTTTTTAGTAAGCCGCCTGCCTCTCACTATTTGGGTATGCTTGTTTTTAGTGAGTCCCCTTGCCTCTCACAGCTAATTAGGTATTCTCGTGATTCTTTTTCAAACACTGTTTGCAAAAATATAAATTACAATTTTCACTGAAAAACTTTGTTCTAATGGGACATTTGGACATCGTGTTTGTGTATTCTGCGAAATAGATCTTTGTTTTTCCGTTTTTTTTTACCACGATGGATATAACTCTTAGCTATCGACATTGAAAATTCTTTAGTTCCATCTTTTTTCTTGTCTACCCCAGCTGCGTTGAATATTACTACGGAATTTACTACGGAAGCCTGGATGAGCCTCGTAAAAGCTACCCATGTCCATTTTTTCGATCGAATACTCGGCAGCACCTTGTTACAGTGTCCATCATGAATATCAACCCCACCCATGAATCGATTGTAAAGGTGGAATGCCTGGGGAAACGATGACTCGATTTTGGCTTTTTCAATCGAATTGTACCTCTTTAATGGCCGTAATGGGGTAACTCCTGCGGCTGTAGATAAAATAGAAACTAATTTTGAATCCATTACGGTTATATGATTGATTCCACTGTTCTGCTCATGCTTCACTGCATATGTTCCTCGTGAAGACTTCTTATCTAAAAAATGGTTTCAATAAATCGATTACCACGCGGGAACCTAATGCGCATTTGGACAGTTTCTCTCCAACTGTAGAATTCTTTTCACAATATATGTCGAGATTCAGCAAAGACCCATCAGCAGTACAGACCCAAAATTTAATTCCAAAACGCAGGGGTTTCCCACGTATGAATTGTTTCAATGAGGTTCTAGCATACGACCAGCCATCATTTCATCTACCGACAAAGCAGTTCCCCAGATGCCAAACTTCAGAATATTTTGTCGAAATAGATTTATCAGTGTTCGAACCCGCCACCCCTTATCGTTTTTGTCATTGTCTTTGGACTTCGAGTATTTCAATATCGATTTCATTTGCTCGAATTTAGGACGCGTCATTGCCGAAGACACTACTCCGCACGATAAAAAAGGATCGGTTGACCAATAATCTCTTTGAGACTTTCTTTTATTGAAAGAACTCATTATGATGATTACGATGATGTATTCTTTCATTTCATTTGAGAAAAACGTCTCAAATAGTTCTACTGGCTCGCTTGTTCGAATTTTACGCTTTTCAGATGCAGACAATAGTATTTCATTTTCAATATTGTCAGAATAATTCTTTTCACCATTGATCCATTGAAATTCATGATCTTTTTCTAGCTTAACCTGATCTGCCTCGTAACTCTTTGAAGCTCTGCTATAAGTGACACACGGTGAGTTTTCGTCTTGGTCAGAATCAGAATCAGAATAAGAATCGTCTGAAGGACCAGAATGATCTTGATTTGGTATTAGAACAGGTTCGTCATCTTCAGAGGTACATGTTTCATCACCAGAATCAGGAGAAACAGCACGTCTCGGTCGTTTTTGTGACAATGCGTGGATAAATATCGCAGAGTCGAGTTTTGGTTTGACGTAGTTGATTTATATGATTAAAAAAATTTGCGCAAGATTGATCTGGTATAGAAGATTGTGCGTAATACCGCCCTAACAAAGCGTATGTAATATATATTACAAATGTGAAAAGAATGTAAAATTGTTTGAACGAAATATTCCGAAAAATATTTTATGGAAGAAACGCCTCAAAGCGTAAAACGATTCTCGCACATTATCTATCTCGGTCTCATTTCGCCGACATGATCAAGTTTTAGTACTGAAGTTCGAAAAGGACGATTTTATTGATGATTCATTCAATCTTCAAAATGTTTTATAACAGTTTGGAAAGAATACACATATTTTGACTTTATCGCTACTATTATAAATTTGCTTACGAAAATCTAATAAATTTGACAGAAAATCGCTACAGAATAGAAATGGCATGTGTTATTAAATCTCATTTCTCACATAGAAATAACAAAGTCAGAAAACAGTTGAGACAAAGTGCATATTTCTTCTGGTTGAATCTAGTAGTTTCTCATTGAAAAATGATCGAAAAAAACTTTATTTTTTCATATTTTGTCACACGAACTGAATTTATGAATTCAAACGGTAGAATCGTGATCTGTCATTCCGAAAATTTCCAAGTGTCCAAATTTATCCAATACAAATAAGTTTTTGCATTTTCGGTCGACCATAATTGATCCGCGATTGTGAATTTTCGATTTCTGAGGGCTGAATCAAGATCAGCGACCTCAAAAACCTCTGAGTGCCCTATTTCACCCGATTCAAATAACTTTTTCGATTTTTTGTCGGCTATATTGGATCCGCCATTTTGATTTTTTCAATTTTGAGGGCGGAATCGTATTCAGCGACCTCGAAAACCCGAACCCCGAGTGCCCAATGTTACCCGATTCAAATAAGTTTTTGGATTTTTGGTCGGCCTTATTGGATCCGCCATCTTGAATTTTCAAATTTTAAAGCCAGAATCGTAATCAGCGACCTAAAAAACCCGAACCCCGGGATACCAATTTTCGTGAAGATCCGATTTTTTTTCTATTTTATGCGAAACGTGAAATTTTGCTCGTCGCTCAAGGGGTGAAAAATGCCATTTCGGGGGTGAAAATATTAATTGTTACAAATTTAAAAAATTCGACGTTCAACTACAACTATTTAGTGCACTAATGGTTGAAAAAAAAGAGGGGGTCATTCAGCGTGTTCTATGAGCAAAAATATCATGAAAAAAAAAATGTCTTCGATTTTTCGTGTTTTTTTTTTATTAAAAGCGGTCATATTTTTTTTTTTTAATGGAAAAATCGGAATTTCAACTCCAGATTCTGCCAGAGCACACTGCAAAGTACGGGATACCATATTTTTCATTTCAACATTCTTGTTTTTTAATGATGAGAATTTGCCTTAAAAATGATGAAAAAAAATACGATTCTCGGTCGTTAATGGGTTAAAGCAAGAAATTAGCAACAAAATATGCAATGGGTTAGGTTTTGGGGAAATGAAGTGGCTATACCAGCGTAATATATATGTTTTGACTAGCGTAGTAGCCATAGAACCTCGTTAAGGTAGTTTCCTCGAAACTCGACTCTAAAATGTCCTTTATCTGATATTTCTGAGACCATTCTTATTTCAATTCCCTTGGTCTGTAATATACTATTACTTCAACTCGTTATTACTCGTACTCATATACATGAAATCTTTCGATATTTTGGCTCAATATTCATGAATACATGTACAAAGTGATGCAATATGTTAAAACTTAAAAACATATTTCATAATAAGAATAAAATATAAAGAAAAATTAAATTTTTAATGTTAAAAGGGAGTTACGAATTCTTGTATTTCGAAATTTTTAATGTAAAACATTATTTGGTAATAGCTAAAGAAGGTTTCGGAATAGTTGCAGACCAAAATTATCAATAAATCAAAAGATATGAGTGCTTTCATGCATGCGTATAACGCATGGCAAAACATCTGACGTGCACGGCTCATCGCCGTACGGCACTGTTCATATGCGTGCAAATTTCTTTCCGTACACTTACTTTAACGACGCGATATCGTATACAGCAGAAAGTTAAAACTTATTGCGATAATGCACATGGTCTCGTACGTTGGTTGAACCTCTTGATTGCAATCACGGCTCCTCTTCTCGTCCCCTGGGCACTTCGATGGCTGGCGACTGCGTTGGCGATAATGTTAATGTGTGTGTGTGGGGGGAAGGGGGAGGGGGGCATCATACCTCCACCACAGTACAGAAGGTACACGATGAAAAGTACTCTTCTCCTTGCACGTGGTGTCTCCCACCGAAGCAGTAAGCATTAGAACGGTGGCGCAGTCACAACATATAAAAAGTATTCTGTTTACTATTCATACTTGTTGAAATTTGAGTGCCCCAAAATGAAAAGGACGCATCGTTATAATACACCATATAAGAATTGTCCAAGAGAGCAATTTTAGAGATGATTGATAATGACGTCTTGGGTAGTATATATCGATACAGTATTCGAATACGTATCTTTATTGTGCTGGAACCATGTCTAAATCATTTTTCGTTTGTTATTCATAAAAACTTCGATTTAGACCAATTTAGAAAAAAAAAGTTCACTTCACATTTCATTTTAAAATTTTTACCCAGTAAATTTCAGACGATTCCGCGAATAAAAAGACCAGTTTCGATCCTTGATCTTCATATTTACTAAAGTCGTATATTTTGAGAAAAAGAATCTCCAATTCTTACATTGAAATTTTAGGATTGAAAAGTATGTTGAGGAAGTTTCAAGTTACGTGCTTATATCTCTTTTAAAATATTCGTATAGGGTCGAAATAGTGTTTTGTAAAACACCAACATTTCAAGTACAGTAGTTGAAAAAATACAACAATTTTTCCTAGCACCGGAGGAGAGATGCTCGCACCCGCATACAATTATTGCATGTTTGCGGGCTTACTTCTTCTCCACCGCTTGCCGGTGCGTCCCAGCACTCGTAAAAAATACTGTAGTTTTTCAACCATTCTACTTAAGGCAGGTTTGCGGTGGATTTGCCCTATTTATTCAATAATTTTTATTTCATACAAAAAATAATCTATATTGTTCAACCTTTTTACATATTAAAATACACATTTTGAAGATATAAAAGAATTTTTTTTTTACGGATTTTTCTTGACAAAATGGCCGCCTCAAAATTGTTCTTTTGTTTGACTGTCGACACGATATCTCACCAACGGATCATCTGAAATCAAAAAACTAAATAGATTCTTAAAACTTATAGTTGTGGCTATTGCACAGTCAAGGACATTTCATTTGTACCGAAAAAAAAAACAAAATGACGGACTTTTGAATTTTTTGGCTCTTTTTTTGCAACATAAATTGTTTATAACTTTTTGAAAAATTTATTGATCGTTATAATCCTAGATCATACAAAAAGAACATATATCAGGAGTAAGCTGTTCAAATTTCAACTGAATCGGTGCAGTAGTTTTTTTTAAATTGTGTCGATAGAGTTGAAAAGCGTTGTTTCGAGAAAAACGCGTTCAAAGTTTTTTTTATGAAAGTTTGAGAAAAAAAGGGTCTTACACTCAATCAGCGATGCCAGCTCCATATATAACTCCTTCAGCTTCCTTGTACGCATCTTTTTCTCGTATTCTAGCGTTTCTGCGGGCCAAAATGATTTTTCCAAAAAAATCCACCGCAAACCTGCCTTAAGATACTGGTGTTTTACAGAAAACTATTTCGACCCTATACGAATATTTTAAAAGAGTTAAAAGCACGTAATTTGAAACTTCCTCAACCTACTTTTTAATTCTATAATTTCAATGTTACATTCGGAGATTCTTTTTCTAAAAATTTACTACGTTAGTAACTATAAAGATTAAGGATCAAAACTGGTCTTTTTATTCGTGGAAACGTCTCAAATTGACTGTGTCAAAATATTAAAATGAAATATTGATACCGGCTTGAATGCGAGCGAGTTGTAGCTAATTTTTTTTTTTTTTTTTATGAATTGGTCGATTTCGTTGTTTTTTGCGAATTATAATTAAAGGAAAAAAGATACAAACATGGTTCCAGCTCAAAAAGATTCGCATTCGAATACTATATCGATAAAACTAGTAAAAAATCAATTTCAATCATTACTAAAATGGCTCGGTTGAAAAGTAGTTACATGGCGAATCCTCGCGATGCGCCATTTTAGTTTTAGGGCCCACAATTTGTATAAGGCATAATTACGCCTTTAACAACTTTTCAATATGATGGCCATCATTATCAATTAATTACTGGATCCTTTCATTAAATGAACGTCTTACGTTCACTAATGTTTAAGCGAAATGCCTCTCGAATGCGTTCTATCAGGTCTTCTTCAGTGGTAGGAGGTGTCTCGTAGACCCTAATTTTTGCATCTCCCTATAGGTAAAAATCCATTGGGGCTGCATCCGGTGAATTCACGTGGTCACCCCGCGATATCAAGCGGTCAGGAAATGCGCGCGTAAGTACCCTTAGCGCTCTCCTCGCAGTATGCGCAGGAACCCCATCCTGCATGAAACACATTCTACGCCTCTCCTTTTCTGGTATGTCCTCCGAGGCAATATTCTTCGAATGAAGCCTTCATACACGCGCCCATTCAAGTTTCCTTCAATAAATATGGGGCCAAGAACGCAGTTACCTATTATCCCCCCCACACACTCAATTTAAATCCCCGATTAGGGATTTCCACCGTCCAATGCTAATTTTGACGAGACCACCTTCGAACGTTTTGTCGATTAGCCGTTCCTTTACTTATAAAGGTGGCCTCGTCTGTAAATAATATATTCGAGACAAAGTCCGGCTCTTGTCTCTCCCTAAGCGCAGCCCATTCCACAAACGCCACTCTATTTGCAAAATCCTGCGGTAGTAATTGCTGGTGGGTCTGCTGCTTGTAGGGGTACATTTCGCGCTTTAAAATCACCCACTCTTTATCATAATCAAGTCTCTTACGGGGCCTTCGCGCACAGGTCGCTGTGCAGGTTGCCTTGGCCTTTGCAAAACTCCATATTCCTGGTATATGCGATGGAGTCTATGTAAATGAAACGATATTATTCTGATTAAAATATTATAAATCAATGTATTTTATATTTAGGACAGATAGGTGTCCTATGATTTTATTCATTGCCGCGTAAATATTAATTCACAATAAAATACGGCATACATCTCCGCATTCCAAAGAAACGCAACTCGTAGCTGACCACGCCATGAAATGCAATCGTTAGCAGACGCAGCATTTTTCTATCCAGAAACAGTCAAACTGCCGACTCTACAAAAATCGCACGAGGCGATTTTTACCACTTCTAACACCTCCAACGACACACAATAAAAGCGGCCCCATCGGGTCGCATAGAGAAGAATGAGCCAACATCTGAATGAGGAACGAGCGACCGACCACCGTGCAAGGCACTACAACCATTCGTCACATTTTTCATATAGTGAATAAAATAAGTATAAAGTTTTCCAGCCTTCGCGTCTTTTAATTTACCCGCCCTCACAACTTCCTTTCCGGATTAAGTTACCGGAGAGTTGGACGGTACAGAATCCACAAAGAGAGACCTGCTATTTAACTTATTACTAATTTTACTATTCTCTCTCTCATCACAGTTATCATACGTGACAATATTATAAAACCACGCATAAAAATTTAAGCAAATTAATTATACTGACTACACACCTTAACCCGTTTCCGCCGAGAATGCCACTCGCGGTACTCCGGTCTTTAAGAGCTTGTAACTGACGTTTAAAACGTCGAAAAAAATGAGAGGGTCATATTCTGAAAGTTTAAGATCTGTTCTTTCCGATGGTGCCCATTAAAATTTACAAAAAAAATTTTTACTATTGCAAAATGCAGTGAAAAAACAAAAAACATGAATTTTTCACCCTTTTTTTTTAAATCGAGTTTTTAAAAGGTTTCCCGAGTGAAATCGACTCGGAACCTCATTAACCGGTGAAATAAATGTTTGAATATGAGGAACTCATGGTTCCCGGATCGATTTTTCACCTACGGGTTTTCAAAATGGCGCCTTGTTTGCAAAATTTTTTGAATATGTTTATGAATTTTTTACTTAATAACTATGGGGTTATGGAAAAATTGTCAAGAGAGAAAAAGTTCTCAGAATTACTCAAATAATGCACCCGCATTTTTTCAAAACGTTTTAAGAAAATTTTTGTATTTTTGCAAAAGGTAAATTTATGCATAATTCAAAAGTTGCTCAAAAAGATTCAATAAAATTCCCATGTATTCTACGGTTGATTCTAAGAACATTTGGCTCCAGCATGAATGTAGTTATCTCGGGAACAAGAAACAAAAAGTTGGAGTAAGTTCGATTTTAAGAAAAATTTTTTATTCAAAAACTATTACATTTACACGGAAATTGACAAGAATAAAATGTTCTTAGAATAAACCGTAGAACACATGGGAATTTTTTTGAATTTTTTTGATCAATTTTTGAATTTTGCACAAATTTACCTTTTGCAAAAATACAAAAATTTTCTTAAAACGTTTTGAAAAAATACGGGTGCATTATTTGAGTAATTCTAAGAACTTTTTCTCTCTTGACAATTTTTCCATAACCCCATAGTTATTGAGTAAAAAATTCATAGACATATTGAAAAAAAATTTGCAAACAGGGCGCGATTTTGAAAACCCCCAGGTGAAAAATCGATCCGGGAACCATGAGTTCCTCATATGCAAACATTTATTCCACCGGTTAATGAGGTTCTCAGTCGATTTCACTCGGGAAACCTTTTGAAACCTCGATTTAAAAAAAAAATGGGTGAAAAATTCATGTTTTTTGTTTTTTAAACTGCATTTTGCAATAGTAAAACTTTTTTTTTGGAAATTTTAATGGGCACCATCGGAAAGAGCAGATCTTAAGCTTTCAGAATATGATCCTCTCATTTTTTTTTTTGACGTTTTGAACGTCAGTTACAAGCTCTTAAAGACCGGGGTACCGCGAGTGGCGTTCTCGGCGGAAACGGGTTAAGGAGGTTCATCAGATACGTAATAGGAACTCAAAACAAAGTTGCAACAGCTTACTTTGTATTTACTAACCTATTTAACATTTTCGATTAACGTTATTTTATCAGATCATTATATAGTTAAATATTGTACGTATTAATTTCAAACAACGTGCGCTATGTAAAAAATGCGTTGCCGATATCTGAAATAATTGAAGTTTTTCTGCTCAAGCTTATCTATTTTACACAAAAAACATAAACTATAAGTTTTATAGTTAAGCTAGCAAGTTTTTTTTTTAAACTCATGTTATTTTTGTGTACTTTGAATGATAAGATGAATATCCCAATTTCTACTCTCGTTTCTATGTCTACTCACCTCGTGTTTTTTATGGTAAGCTGAAGTTCTCAATTTTACAAAGTGAGTAGAAATAGGGACGTAAGTATAAAACTTGTGACATTCACCTTATTAAAAATATCAAATGTATTTCTAAAGTATTAAAGCATCGCAGAAGCATTTAATCAATTAAGAGGATGTCGGAGCATCCCCCCTCTTCAATAGTTCGTAATTCCAAGTTTTTGGAAAAACGACAAGTCCAATAAATCTGCTCTTTCACAGAATAATTAATTATGTTTAGCACTAGAGCACCTAACTCCTAATATTTCTTAAAATTGTAAATAAAAGAAGTTACACGCAAAAATGGGCTTATTCATAATTTTAAGGTTAACTTTCATTGCATAAACATCTCTTACGAGTTCCAAGTTTTTGTAAAAACGATAAATTCTATTCACATGAAATTGCACAGAATAATTTATTATATTGAGAACTAGAGCAAGTAACTCCCTGAATTCATTTTTACCATTATTAGAAAAAAATATAATTGAATAAAGAAATACGTTTATTGCTCCGACGTCCCCTTAAGGGGGGGTTATGGTTTTTAGGGTAAAAAAAAATCGATTTTTTTTTATTTTAGAAAATGATTGTACAATATCTGAAGAATGTTGTGTCAAAATTTCAAATCAATCGGAGCAAAACTCACAGAGTTATAGCGCTATAAGCGCTCGCCGCTCCAAAGTTGCTACCTGCCGTGTTCGAGCGCGCGCTTTACTACCGTGTGGTGCATATACACACCGACACAGGCAGATGTTTCGGTGCGTTACTTTAATCCCTATATTGTTTCCTTCGTGGAAACATATTCTCAGGTAGACAGATTTTCTAACGTATATTCTTACATTCAATTTATAATATACAGTTTAGTTCAGAAGTAGACGCTACAC
>UELU01145814.1:150466-187971 GCA_900490025.1 Megastigmus dorsalis
AATGGGCTTATTCATAATTTTAAGGTTAACTTTCATTGCATAAACATCTCTTACGAGTTCCAAGTTTTTGTAAAAACGATAAATTCTATTCACATGAAATTACACAGAATAATTTATTATATTGAGAACTAGAGCAAGTAACTCCCTGAATTCATTTTTACCATTATTAGAAAAAAATATAATTGAATAAAGAAATACGTTTATTGCTCCGACGTCCCCTTAAAGCTTTATAATACACCGGTCAAATCGTGCGTGATCATTAACAACTTACTTGTGGGCCCTGAAATACATCCGGTTCAAAAGCGCTTCCGACCTTTACCGCTGCAGCCATTGCAACGAATTTCTTAACGAAATCATCATGAATTCCAGCCTGGACAAATACTCTAGTTGGTGCTATGCAGGTTTGACCGGCATTAACGAAAAGAGCCTGAGCAGCGTTATTTAAGGCAAGATCCACTGTACAACGTAAATCGCATATTATTAGTTTAGTCACGCTACACAAGTTCAAGATGTTAACTCAATGTTTCTATATACTCACGTCTTGCGTCATCAAATACTACTAAAGGACTTTTTCCTCCAAGCTCCAAGTTGACTTTTTTCAAATTTGACTTTGCGGATGCTTCAAGTATGGCTTTTCCTACCTATTTTAATTAAGAATTACACATATATGAATATTTTGTTAAATTTCTATTATTAATAATGTATTACGAAACCTTCATGAAATAATTTACTACATCTGTAAAGATTCTGAACATACCACTGTAGAACCAGTGAAGCTGATTTTGTCAACATCTGGATGGTTTGCAAGAGCCGCGCCTGCCGTAGGACCGTAGCCAGGAAGTACATTAACAACACCAGGAGGTAGTCCTATTTGTTTCACTAGATTCGCTACATACAAGGCAGTTAATGGTGTTTGTTCTGCTGGCTTAACAACTAACGTGCATCCTGCAGCTAATGCCATACCAAGTTTAAAACTTAATAATACTATTGGATAATTCCAAGGAATTATGACTCCAACAACTCCTACAGGTTCTTTTCTGGTTAAAGCGAATTCGTTACCATCTTTGATAAGAAAATAGAAAAATAATTATTTATTGTACAATATAAGCATTACTTATCGCATTTTATTATTTACCCAAAGATAACATACCTGTTGGAATGGTTTTTCCGTGTATTTTATCAGCGCACCCAGCGTAATATCGCAGAAAGTCGGCTGATTCTAATGTTTGGTGGTAAGAGTTGTTGAAAGGTTTGCCATTATCCAGTGATTCCAAACTTGCAATTTCATTTACGTTTTCTTCAATGAGCTCTGCGAGCTGTGTTGTATAATAAATTGTGTTGGGTAAATTGCAAAGTAACAACATGATTTGTCATTACAAATAATTAAACAAACCTTGTAAATGAGTTTACCGCGGGCAGAAGCATTTAGATTTCGCCAAGCTGATCCTCTCTCGAATGCACGTCTCGCTGCTTGAACAGCTTTTTCTACGTCGGCCTACCAATTTATTAACGTACATACCTATAAATTGCTTTGTATGTTGAGTGTAATAATAGTTCGTTAAAAAAGTACCTTATCAGCTTCCGATATTTCTACAATGACTTTTTCAGTAGCGGGATTGATTGTTGGGAATTTTTTACTACTTACAGAGTCAACCCATTCGTTATCTATAAACAACTGTGAAAAGAATATATCACATAAATTACATTTAATTTTTTTTCTTAAACTATTTATTTTTTGATATATTATGTTTATTTAAATCATCGATGGATTAGTATTATGGCATCTAAGATTATTTAAAAATCATCATGATCTTTAATTTTTATTTTACAAAAATTTAATATTTTTATTTCTGTCTTTTTTGATAATAATAGAAGAATTACTTTTTATTTCAAGTACTCGTTGAACCTTGTAGAAAAAAAAATAAAAAAATTTTTTACCCGTTGTGAGAGTGTAAAAGATGAATATAAACTCTAAAAAAATTTAATTGATAGATTTTAATTTTTTTTATGAAAATTAATTTCATATATTTACACTTTACAAAAGATGAAAATATACTTTTATTTTTTTATAAAGTGTATGCTCACAATTTTAATCTTTTTAGAATATCCAGCAAGTTCTTTCTTAATTTAAAATTTTTAAAAATTAATACACATATAATAGAGTATAACTGAGGATAAATTTTTTTCCGAAACTTTGATACTGCGATAAAAAATAATAAGCTACATATACATAAGTAAAGGTTGCATTTGTAAGTAAGATCTAATTGGCATATGAATCTTATCAAGCAAGAGTATATCAATTGTGAAAACAGCCTAATACTGAAATAGTTACAATTTTAAATGCAATCGATATATATTTATTTATATAGATTGTTAATATGAGGAAACTTGAAATTGTTTATAGTTTTAGTATAATTTACATTTTAAATAACCTTTAAAAATAGACCATATGTAAATTTATTATCGAATTGCATTAAAAGTGCTTACAAATTTTTATCCGTTACTACTGTAATTTGTAAAAAAGGCATGTGAGGCTAACATTACGTGACACTACCTACTATACTATTTTTATAAAAATCTCAAAATTGAAATTCATTTAAAAATACAATTGTACGTCATGCATCTATGAATTAAAGAGATTATTTTCTTTAATTATAAAGATAAATTAAGAATGACTTATGAATATGTAATTTTCTAATTTTAAATTTAAATGATATTTTTAATGTTTCACACCAAGTCACGTTTCTATCGTATATCGGTTTTAGAATGATTCGTTTAGATATTCATTAGCTTTCTGAATTTTTCATGAGTTTATTAACTCAATCGCGAACCGAAAACTTTATGTCTGTATTAATAAGATATCATACCGCATACAACTAGGATTTAATGCTTATGCTATCAATAATAACTGTAAGTCTAGCAAAAATAAAAAACTATTTGAGAGCACGTAAATTAGGGTTAATAAATACCTTCGTATATTTAATTTCTGGATTTGGTATAGGTTTCAGTGCTGGCGCCATTGTTAATCTTAATGCTAAACAGTTGGTATTGGTTATGAATAAACTATTTTAAACAGAAATGGATTATCTTGATTTCTGAGCAGCAACGACTTATCTGATGTTGTAACCTACTACGCGCAGAAGCGACTGCAGCGTCTATACGAGAACAGAAGGGTATATATAACTAGGATTCCCCACCTTCGACCCTAACCTTTCAGTCGGCACTCTTTTAAATTTTTTGCCGAGGGGCCTATTACACGGTATACCTATAGGAATTGCTTGGAAATGCCTGTATTCAGTTTAAAAATGTGATTTTTTAATAATTAAATGAATAGTGTTAATACGCCAATGAGATGTTAATAAAAATAGTTCTAGCACAAATAGTCATTTTATTTCATTTTTACGAGTTTTAAATTTTAGTAACAAGTAGGCAATTAAATTATTGTAATAATTTATTGAAGTTATATATTTTGTGAAAAAATTTTAATATTGACCAGAACTCAAGTACTTGACATGAGTACCTCAGCTGTACAGTACACTGTAACTAATAATAGATTATTCATACGTTTGAATCGAGCATTTTTGTTAAATATTTTAGCTTACTTAAAATAATTATAATCTGCACATGTTACGATATATGGTAGGCAGAGAAGCTCTCATGGAAGTCGGTGTCGCGTGGAACAAATTTTTTTTCCCTTCAATAGGGTAATAGAGGTTTTCCAAAAAATTAAAAAATTCATATTTAAGGAGGTTTATCAGGTACATAGGAAATCAAAACAAAGTTGCAACAGACTTTCTATTTACTAACCTATTTAACATTTTTGATTAACGTTATTTTATCAGATCATTATAAGTTAAATATTGTACGTATTAATTCTAAACAACGTACGCTGTGTTAAAAAATGTGAAGTTGCCGCTACCTTACATAATGGAGGTTATTCTGCTAAAGCTTAGCTATTTTATTTAGGAAACCAATGTTTTACCGCGCGAACTATATTCCTTGAAAAATGTTAAAGATTCCAACATGTTTGAAAAAGCACTGACAAGAATGAATAAGCAAAAAGTAACTATTAATAGTAGGTTTTTAATAATTTCTTTGTAATTGCAAATAAATTTCGTCAAATCTCTCATATTTTCCGAACAACAACGATTAATTCTGTATCTTTATACAAACATTTTAAAGTTAAAAAAAAACCTAATGATTAAGTAAATCTTACAAAAATACTACAGAATGATAGTCATAATTGTTGCTATAATTAATGCTCATTTGTAAGTGTAAACATCGTTAAAGTCGTATGACTAAATATGGTTTTATCTTTCAATGATACTTAAATTCAGATGCATTAATTAAGTCTCCCGTGAATTCCATTAAAATAATTTTGGTTGACTATTTATATAGGGTGTGTTTCAATTTCAATAACGACAATAAAAAGTTTTCTACGAAATTATTTTTGGTACTATAAGCATTGATATATTCACTCTATCAGTGCATTATATTTTTTAATTTAAAGGTTTTATTCTGATTATTTATTACTCGAAATAGTGTCACTTTTTGTTTTGATATAGATTTCGCAACGATCACTTTGTATATTCAATTTTTAAATTCCAACTTCATTAATTAGTATCTTTAATTTAATTTGTACACAAGTAAAATATCGCTTTTATTTACTCATATATGAAAAGAAAAAGGGAACTGAAAAATTTTAAATATGTATATAAGTAATGAATCTTAGTTAATCTGAAATATTAGTAATATTTTTCTTTTATAAGATTTTTTCTAAATAAATTACTAGCAATGTAGTTGATTTCATAAAAATATTTGAATGATTTAGCCAGCACAACAGATTTCTACATTGTCAACGCACGTTAAATCTTCAGTTTATAAATGCACTTAATTGTTGATAATAGCAAATGCGTTAAAAATTTAAACACAATTGACGTAAATCTAAATTAAGTATACTTTTTTATCTTGTATAACAGTAGAACTTTTTGCAGTAAATCAGATTTGTTAGTGCGACGAATGTTTCTTTGAACAACACTTGGAAATAGCTTGTTGAACTATAGTGTTTACTTCATCACTGTCACGTTATCACTTGTACTATCAAGTTCTGATGCTTCTGGGAACATATAAAAGAAATAATCCACTGATATGAAAGTTTTTGCACTTTCATTTTAAATTTTACTGTAGATTTGCAACATTGAACAGCAATTGTCTTGTTTGTAGTTAGATTATGTAAAATGAAAATAATAAATTGATAAAATATCCTGTATAGAATAAACAAAAAAAAAAAAGCTGTAAAGTGAAAATCTTTAAAAAAATATTAATTTAAACATGAGCATTATTTTTACTAAAGAAAATACTTACAAAAAATAAACAAAAAATATTGTAAAATTAAATGCAATGAGATGATTTGTTCTTATAATAAGCAATACATTTATTGAATAAATAATATTCAAACGTATTTATAATATGTACGGGTCTCAAAGGAGATATGTGTATTGGCTTTTATCAAAATTTTTTCTTTCATAAATTATATTATATAATATTTATTTTAAGAAACTTAGATGCTGGATTATTGTCGATAACCTGCTTTAAGACGTATTTATTTTAAAAACTAAAGTATGTTATAATATTTTATTAACAATTTATAATAATAATGCAAGTTAATTTATAAAAATTAGTAGTACATTTCTTTACACTGTTAGAAAAAATATTTTGCATGTATCGACTACTTTGCATTGACTACTACATTCTCCCGACTTGCGTTCATAATGCATTGCATTTCCCAATATTTTAATCAATCTGAATTCGATAGCTATATAGCGATGTATTGATTTAGGTAAATAGGGATAAGCCGTCGTCTTTCTTCCCTTTTATATCGGTTCGACCCATTGTGTTACCTAACCTTGAACTTCCGTCATCTGCCGGCAATTTTGCTCAGAAAAGACGTAATCGTCTGTCGACGGAAAAAGTATACATTTAAACCCATGAGAGCGAGAGGAAAGTCTCCGTGAACGTCTCGTTCTCATGGGCGTGTGCACCGTCAGGACGGTTCCGTCCCATATTATGTCAATATCTTTGTATATTAAGATAATTTAAATATATCTTATTTTTAACTAGGCTTAGGGAAATAAAATAAAGTAAATTATGTGCTTTTATTAATCTAATTATTTAGCGTAATTCAATATTAAGAAATAATATTAATTTATTAAGATAAAACTTTTAAATGAATATTTCATAAATTGCACGAAAGAAACCTGAATTCGTGGAGTATTTCTTGTGCGTGTATATTTTATACTCTTTTTTAGCTTTAATAACGTTTATCATACGAGCAAACAGTGCAAAATTAATTTTAAATCTTTTAAGGTTAACTCTTATCGAGAGAGAGGGAGAGAGAGAGAGTGAGAGCGATCGGGGAGATATCGCATGCAGTATAGCGTGCTTGGTACACAACAGTTGCGTACAAAAACAGCATACCGGCGAGGAAGGGAGTCATTTTACTGTCGGTGCTGGAAGCGGCAGCTGTGTACTTTTCATCGGTCCAACAAGAATCTTACTTGATTCACAACTATGGCTACCTCCAAGCCAGTCATCAAATTCACTAAGGTTAGAACTACGATATAGTTACGTTTAATTCACTACTGTTACAAGTAGATTACATGTCTCCAGTCCTTTTCTCTAACTTTTAATGCGTGTAGAATGAAATATTTTTTTAAATAGAAAATGTAAGTAACGAATGTGACTCATTTTAGCAGTGAGTCTTAAAAAGTGATAAATGACACACTAAAAAGGGTAAATGTATGTCTTAAGACAGAAAATATTGCACTTCTTTAACTTTTTTTAATACTATAAATGAAATGATTTTCAACCAAATAACGCATTTTGTGTTAATTATACATACTAAAAATAGAATATGCTGCATTCCAACTAGTTGTTAGCCCTTTTTATTGTCTCATACTTTTCTAAACTTTCTAACCGGTCTTTCGCGACAATATATAGTACTTACGTTCAATCTCTCTAAAGATTGTCTACGCGTTGAAAGAGAACATTTTATCTCATTGTAGACATCAATTTAGAAAATATTTGCTTTATTATAACGCGATAAATCAACAAGAAATAAAACATTTATTACAGTCCGAAACCGAGTCTTATGAAATGTATTTTAAGAATGAACCAGCATATTTGGATTGCATTGATAAGAAGAAAATAAATATTCGTATTTATTCTAGAGCTAAATATATTATTTCACTGACATAGTCAAAGACCAAATTAAATCACATTTTTAATTTATTTGCTTCAAAAACAGAAGATTATAAATGTTTTGATTACTGTGATATTAAAGACAAACAAAATTAGTGTTTAAATAAATTATATCAAAGATTGCTTTATTTACAATAATTCAATTAACGAAATTGCAATTAAAGTATTCTTTTGTCAATGTAATAAGATTTATCAATAAATCTCTGTTGGGGATAAAAAGATTAAATTCATAATACTATTATATAATTTTATTGTATGCTTAAGATAATAATTGATAAAACCAATTCAAAATAACAAATCAATAAAAATAAATTTTTTTTTTACAAATAACAAAATATCGAGGTGTTAATGCATAAATTATAAATAATGGGTTTGTTGAACAATAACAATTTCGCTGTGTACCTCATCATAAATAAATATTATATTTAAAAAAATGTAAAAAATATAAAAAATGAAACATTTTTGAAAAATCTGTAATTTTATTTGGTAAATGATAATGTCTTTTACATGGCATGGCTTTTCAGTATTATAAACTGGCAACAACTGAATTCATTGAAATAAATTTTATTTATTTTCTCTCTTTTCCATTTCTTTTCATTTCATCGTATATTGAAATGTGGAAGAGTCTTTTTCAGTAGTGTATGTATTTCATTAATATCTTTTAATTCCGCAGGTTCAACCCAAACACGAATATCGCTATCTTGAAGAATTTGAATCAAACTTTGAAAATCGTGAATATCTTTACCGTGAGCAATGTCGGCGTGAGCAATTTTTTTTAAATACAGCATCTCCATCGGCGGAATTTTTTCCGTTTCCTACCAATTCATACGCGATACTCTCTATTTGTTTAATGTTTTAACCGCCGATGGCAAAGAATATTTGTAATACCAATTTTTCCGACAGTTAAAGGGTTAAACTTGTTTTGTCTATAAAGTTCATCGAAACTGAAAACACAAATTTATTACGGCATAACTGCTGCCGCATCGTGTCGTAAGCTTGAAGATAATGTGCAATACGATGTATGATAATTTTTTGTTTACCACACTCCGTCAGTGTGAAGACTAACCGACTCCCTTGATGCTCCGAAATGAACAGATTCCGGTTCTATAATAGCTCACAAAGATCCTTCTAGTTTTGTAATTGTGTTTTGAGCAAGTTCAATTTTGTAAATGCGATTCATAAATTGATCAAAATTTTTTACTTATATTTTTTTCCTATAAATATTCTTTTTTACTGCACGATGAACTTAAATTTTTTTTCTGACATTCGCTGATGTTCATTTTTCTTTCATGTTAATCCATTCCTATAATAATCAATTTATATTAGAAAATCACATCGTCATTCACATTAGAAAACAGTTGTTTTAACATTACATTTCTAACATAACATTTTTAAACAATTGTCAATGTGATCGTTATACGCGAGCGATGAGAGAAGCTTTGATGAAGTATAGCAATCTAAAACTTGTTTTGTAAGCAATGCTCGAATAATATGTATATATATATACATATGGTTTTGCAACACAAATCAGTCGAAAACTTCTAAATGTAGTATAACATACATAAATTCAAAATACTGTCATTTAAATATTGTTTTTGTTTTTTGATTTTGTGCCGCATAATATTATTTTTTTTTCTGGGCACAAACGGCTATTTTCGTCTAAGAATGTAGTTACTGTCTTTGTAATAAATACCTTTTTTATTAAGCTTTATTGAATCGAACGGATCGTCCCGAAATGATGAAATTTTTTGTTTACTTTTCCCAATATATTATATTTGTGTATGATATAACTGAATAATACATTTGATAAGAATCTTATCAGCACGATAACTTGTTCGTTTACAACTTCACCAAGCAAAAATCGCTCTTCAATAACTTTACTAACTTTTTTTCTACTAATTAAATGTATCACTGTACTTTTAGGACTATTGCAATAGTTTTCTTTTATTGCCTTTCTATGCCAAACTTGTTTTTGTCTATTTATTTGTTTTTCATTTTCTTTTTTCTACTTAGACAGACTCTATAGGTGGTATTTAACATTATTAAACTTTTTGTTTCGAAAAGCTCTAACGATTTCCCTATTTTTCCCAATTAATTATTTTTTTTTTGCAGATATATAGTTCTTCTAACTTCTTAGGGTCAGCTCCTATTCTTTTATTTTCATTCTTTTTCTCTTTAATTTATTATTTCTTTCTATTGCTGTAGATTTTTTTTAATACCGACTAAAAGTGTGAGTAGTTGATCTTGAATTGTATCTCATTTTTACCTAAAAATGTAACATATATTTAGAATATTTAAATTCTTTGAACTCAAATTGATAATATTTTTTTTTTATAATTGATATTTTAATAATTCATAATCATCTTACCTTAGTTAAAATTTGGTTGAGTTAACGAGTATATTTAAGTCCTCCTTTGCCGGTTAAAGTAAATTAACATTCTATTGATAATTCGAGTAGATATAATTGTATAAATAATTGCTATAGTAAAGCTTAAAATGCTTATCTTGTTTTTAACCTTTATATAATATGAATGATTTATTAATAAAATAACATTTTATGCTTCCAATTTTTCTCAAGGTATAAAATTGATTTAGTATGTCAAAGATTGTTACACTCATGCTTTTCATTATTTCGGTACAGTAAAAGTAATTTTTTGGAAATTTTAAGAGGAGATTAGATAGTCAAATTACAAGCTGTATATATATATAAGTAATAATTGGGTGTTTGCATGCGAAATGAAAATGAAATTTTCCTCTATTTCATGAAAACAGTGATCTGGAAGATAAAAATGTAAAATAAAATTTTAATATGTATGCATTGTAAAAATTATAATTATATAAACTTATAATTCTCCCTCTTATAATATCAAAACTATTTTCGTTGGCTAGTGCGCGTGTGACGTTACGCTCATACAGTCGATATCCTGCTACTTTTTGAATTGCATAGGTAAGTACACCATCCGGCACTTAATTCAGTGCGAACAAATTTGAAAGATTCAAGAAAAGCCTGATAAAGTATATCTATAGCTACCACACTCAGTACATACAGACATACTTCTTGGTTAATTTAAATTTTGTTTGCACAGAATTAAGTGCCAGAAAGTGTATGTATATAATGATATATGAATGTAACGTTACATGTCAATTTTCGCTTTTCCATAACATATAAATAAATACGGTTTTGTTGAAACGTATTTTTCTTGAAAAATATCAACCCTTTTGAAGAATGAAATAAGTTACTATCAGAATCATATATAAAGAGTTGAATAAAATTATTATTGAAATTCATGCAAGGACCCAATTGACTTAATAATATTTTTTTATTTTCTAGTTATTACAAGCCAGGGGCATTACATGTAAAAAGGTACGCATGTAAAATTAAAAAAAAATAACTTTTTACCTAGCGTAAAACAAATTTTTAAGGTATAGTGCAATTGAACTTCAAAATTGAAGTATATTTTTTATAAATTCCTCATAGTTATAAAAAAGCATGAATGTTTTGATATTTTCCTATACATGTAAGATATTTGAACAGTTCTGTGCTTGTTAAAAGTAGTTTGTGTACCTAATATAGCAACTATTATAAACGTAGTAAAAAAAGTCCTGTAGCACATTTTTAATTGTTGTCTAGATTAGTACATTGGAAAAAGTAGAACTAGATTGTATGATTTAAGTGTATGTACCTAAATGTTAGGAAATAATGTAAGGAAGTATGCCATGGTTAGAATTTGTTTTTTAACTTATTGTAACATAAACAAATGGCGTTTCTTCAACAAGTTCTTATGGTGGAACTTTGTAAGGAAATGCCGTACAAATATTTGCCAACTAGTCCCACAATGGCAATTTACTCATTCGATTCAATAAAGAGCTTTCGAAAATTACATGACAGTATTTAATAAAGGCCTGTAATAAAGATTTAATCATTTTGAAAATACACACGATAAGCTTAATAATAAGTATATCGATTGGCATTGCGCAGCGGTGCTCATTTCCAAATTGTCGTGAATTGTATTTTTCTGCGTTTATTTATAGCTATTTATCGACAATGAATTCGTGGACGCAGTCAGTGGAAAAACATTCCCAACTATCAATCCGGCGACTGGCCAAGTCATCACCGAAGTATCCGAAGGAGACAGGGTACACAAAGCGATAATTATATTTATAATATTACCTCGTTAATTACCATCGTTAAAAACTAATAATCGGCTGGTGTGTTGCGCAGGCCGACGTAGATAAAGCGGTCACGGCGGCCAAGAAGGCATTCTCCCGAAGGGCACCATGGCGAACAATGGATGCGTCCGCCAGAGGCACACTCATGCACAAGGTACAGTTTCAAAATCAATCTCTATCGATTGGAACTACCTGCACCCAATGCTTTACTTACAAAATGATTATCTGGATTTTTGCAGTTGGCAAATCTGATGGAACGCGATGTCGAGTATTTGGCGAGCATCGAGACATTGGATAATGGCAAAACGTACGAGAGCTCGATCGGTGACGTCAAAGCGAGCGTCAATGTTCTCCGTTACTACGCCGGATGGTGCGATAAGATACACGGATCAACGATTCCAGCCGGTATTTTTCCAATGCATCCCACCCAACGCCAAGTCCAATCCGAATAATGAAACTTTTGAATATTATATCATAAAGCTCTTTATCGAGCGATCAATTGAATAATAAGCGATACGAGCGAACGACGCGCGTAACACGATAATAGTTTCGTAATACTTTAAAAATATCTCGGTGCAGGGTCACGCCTTGAAACGAGCTTTTCGACAAAGTATATACACAAAAGTTTGAGGAAATATTTATCCAATTGATGTGAATTCGATGAAAAAGTGTATGCAGTAATAATGAAATGCTACCGATCCTCTATATTTAGATAATGGATTCTTCTCGATGACTCGCAAGGAACCGGTCGGCGTCGTCGGCCAGATCATTCCCTGGAACTATCCGATAATGATGGCCGCGTGGAAGTGGGGCCCGGCACTAGCCGCCGGCTGCACGATCGTTATGAAGCCGGCCGAGCAGACGCCTCTGAGCGCCTTGTGTCTAGCGGCTCTAGTCAAGGAGGCCGGATTCCCTCCGGGTGTAATCAACATCGTGAACGGTTACGGACCGACAGCCGGTGCTGCTGTAGCCGAGCATTATGATATTAATAAAGTCGCTTTCACCGGCTCGACTCAGGTACTTTTTTTTTAAAAGGATCTTAATTAATTTTGGGTTACGGAAATCGGTATATTTTTGTTGGATGGAGAGTCGAGTCTATTCTGCGCTAAAAGTACGCATGCTTTTTGAAATAATTTAAAACAGATTTATACGATTTCCGGGAGCCTGAATAAGGCTCCCTTAAAACAGAGATATAGTAGCTTAATTATATATTTTATATTTTTAAAATCCCTTTCAGGTCGGTCATCTCATTATGCAAGCGGCAGGAAAGACTAATTTGAAGCGAGTGAGTCTTGAGCTCGGTGGTAAAAGCCCTCTAGTCATTTGTGATGATGCAGACAGTAAGGATTCTTTTTCGAATAAGGAAATTCTATTAAACGTTTGAATTGAAAATTTTATTTACCTGAAGTTGGTCATTACTTGATTATAAATTTTGAAAATTTCAAAGAGATTATTTAATAATTTGTAGTTCTAATTCAGCAAGTGTTAACGATGTAAAATTTAATTTTATATTTTAATTTTTGCTTTATGCACATAGTCGGTAAAAGTAATATCATGAAAGTACAACTATATAAATAATTTTCAAAACTAGATCACACCAAAGATGTATACTGTATATATTTATAAGTAATTAATTAACGTAAAATGTTACAGTTAAAGAAGCAGCTGACATCGCGTACCATGCCCTTTTCGATAACCACGGACAAAGTTGTTGCGCCGGCTCACGTACTTTCGTCCAAGCAAAGGTTTACGATGCATTCGTCAAAGAAGCCAAACAGTTGGCAGAAAACAGGAAAGTTGGAGATCCATTCACCAAGGGCACCGATCAAGGACCTCAAATTGATCAGGATATGTTCGACAAGGTGTTGGGATTGATTGAATCAGGAAAGAAAGAAGGAGCTAAGCTGGTCACTGGTGGAAATCGAGTTGGAAACGATGGATATTTCATCCAAGTGAGTGTACATTTTGTTCATGATATGGTCACTTATTGATCTAGCCTTGAAAATAAAAGTTTTATATTATAGCCTAAAAATCTTTAATCAAACGAACTATTTATTGACGTAATGTATTCAAACTACTTTATTATTTTAATATTTTCAGCCTACCGTATTTGGAAATGTCACCGATAACATGAGAATTGCTCAGGAAGAAATCTTTGGACCTGTTCAGTCTATCTTCAAATTCAATGACATTGAAGAAGCTATTGAGAGAGCAAATAAAACTACATATGGCCTTGCTGCTGGTATTATTACAAAGGATATCGATAAAGCAATACATTTTGCTAAATCTGTGGAAGCTGGAAGCGTTTGGTTTGTTCCTTTTCAAAATACTTTCAAAACTTTGAATCTCATAATTGGAAGACTTAAACATGATTTAATAAAATTTACTTTGAATTCTACAGGATTAACAATTATGATCTGATTACTGCTCACACACCTTTTGGAGGATTTAAAATGTCTGGCATTGGCCGGGAATTGTAAGAATTATAATTTTGTTTAGCATTGATTAAAACTTTAATTGGCTGTGCCAGTATATACATATGTATAGTTTTTATAATTTATGATATTTCATTAAAATTTTTTCATTTCAGGGGTGAAGAAGGATTACACGAGTATCTTGAAGTAAAAACTATAACCATTCAGACCAAATGAACTTTCTACAGAACAATATAAATAGACACGTGCCAGGATAGAGTACAAAAAGGAAGATTTATATTTTTCATAAAAATTTTTATAACTTAAGAAATTAGTGTACACAATATAAATAAATCAAAATATACTAAAGATGCTTCTTGACTATAAATATTTATTGATGCTGATCTTGCTCATCATTTTATTGAATTTACAGAATTAGATAACAAACCTCGTTGGGTTACTTTAACCCTATTAAACTATTACGCATCATCTGCTGGGATTCCCAATTCTTCATCTGTCCATTCATAAGGATTTGGTAATAGTTTACCCTCGTAGACTCCCTAACACAGAATAAGAAAGTTAAAAAGTAATAAAAATTTATTAAATATTTGTTCAAGTTTCTATATATATATATATATCTTTAAACCTACGCTAATCTTTGATAAAGTAAACAATATCTGCAAAATCATTTGTAAACATCTTTCAAACCTACTCTTTCTGTAAAGAATTTGCATTCATAACTTATATTATAAGAACATAATATGTGATTCTATCCTTTGGTAGTTAGGACTTTATAATATCAATGAAAAGTTTCAAATTCTAAAAGAAACTCACAACAATGTGGCCCCACGAATGATACATGTTCCACCAAATCCAGAACCACAGCACAGATCCGCATATATCGGCTGATACACTAGCCCACTTTGGAGGAGTAGACATCTCACGATACATCCATCTAAAATTTAAGGCATTCATTAATTAATGGAAGTTTGGATTGAACTACATAAACATAGCCTAATCTAAAGAAAATTATGTAACAACAGAGTAAACTTACGCTCCATGGCTGTGTCGAACTTGTTGTAAGTTTGTCGATACCAATTGTGTATTTCGAGAACATCGTGAGACGTTTTTCAGGAGAGTAACAGCTCTCGAGCCGATCATTTTTCGGCTCGGAAGAAATCGAATTCCCGTGCAGAAAACTTTTCGAAGCTACGACTGCTCTGTGGCGAGCTCCGAATCTAACCTAACTGTCTAACGGAGTAACAGCTGATCTGATGGATTCGATTCGACACTAGCGCATAGCGGCAAACCGATAATTAATACGTTTCCCTGTCGGCGTAGTAGGCCACAATTTTACCACACCCGACTAATGCGGATACCTACTTGCAGGTAATGCAGGTCACACCTTGCCAACTAAAGTTATATATATATACATATTACACTTTTTATACACTGCAGCTTAAGTTTATTCGAAACTCAGTAAATAAATAATTAAGTACAGTTACTTATTACTATTATATACAGTTACCTGTAATTATTATAATGTGAGAAATAATAATAAACAGATAATAGCTGATAATAAATGAGTAATATTGTCTGTCCTATACCAATTTTATTACATCTGCAAGGAAAATAAATGAACATCGAATTACTATATTTATATACGTATAGGCATAACCATAGACCTACAGCAATTCATTCAACAATTAACTTCAATTTTTTTCTGCAAAAAGATTAAACGAAACACTTTTGACCTTGCTTCCGCGCAAACTAGACATTAAAATCTATTCTGTATAACTTTTTAGAACAAAGTAACGTTTAGCTTTAGAAATTCGGCTTAGTTTATTTCATATTCAGTTTTCGAAATTCGAAACTCGGCTGCGCCTCGGGCTCATATATACGCAGTGCATAAAACTTCTATTTTCTGCTCTTGTTGCTAAATATACTATTCATTATATAGTAAAAAGAATATATAGGGTTTATGCAAAGGGAAGACATCATTGCATTTTTCCTTGGAGCGGAATGTCAGCAGCATCATTTAAACAAATCTATAAATTTTGATATTTAAAGTTTACTTCTTACTTTTAGTTTTCAAATAATAAAATACGCAATCATTGAAATAATATAAAAATAAAATAATTAATAATTAAGAATGAAACCGAAAATTGAAATTTACCAAACTTATATTCATATAAATATATATATGTATAAAAGTCCTTGAGGTTGGAGTGCAGCGATCGATTCAAAAGCCAGATTAAATTTCGGAAGAAATAATAACGTTAATGTTTTTTTCCTCGTTTACTATAGCTATTATCGGTTTATTGTTATATTCCTCACATTGTAATAACTGTTTCTGATCCTGAGATATGTATTGCCTGTAAATAGGTGTAAGTCGGATCAGACGAGGAAGTAGCCATACCAGGGAAAATGAGCACTCAAGGTGTAATCTGTTGAAGTCTTTATAATTATTACATGGCACTTTGTTGCCCGCGTGAAACGCCATCTCACTCCATCATAAGCTCATATCGCAGCTTGTGTCCGCGCTGACGGCTCGATGCCTGTATGTTTACATTTGCATTACACTATAGATCCTTAATTATTCCTGAGTTTGAACGATTTCTGTATTAAAAAATCCATGGGCTTTTCATTGTGGGCTGTTTGAATGATTTCTGATTAGTCAAGGAAACAAGAAAGCTTTCATTACTTCGTGTAAGTACTTGGTGTTGTAAATTTGTCAAAGGCTAACCTCATTTTTGAACAGTGAATAGCGTCCGACTGATTTAATTTTTAATAAAAAGATCATTTTAATAGTTGTTTAGTTATAATTAAAAAATTTTGATCTTATATAAGTATATTTAATCTAGCTTTTGAATCGATCGCTGCAGTCCAACCACAAGGACTTTTATACATACATATATATGTATATGAATATAAGTTTGGTAAAATTAAATTTTCGGTTTCATTCTTAATTATTAATTATTTTATTTTTATATTATTTTAATCATTTCATATTTTATTATCTGAAAACTACAAGTAAAAAGTAACTTTAAACAAAAAAATTTATAGATTTGTTTAACTGATACTGCCAACATTCCTCGTTAAGGGAATGCAATGATGTCTTCATTTTGCATAAATCTATATATTTTTTTTAATATACAATGAAAATAATATATCTTATAGTTTGTAGTACCACTAGTACCTAATAATAATCTTAAGATAATCATTCGATATACTAAACTGCTGAAACAAGCAAGAAAACGAATACGAATTTCGAAAACTAAATATGAAATAAACTAAGCCCAATTTCTAAAGCTAAACGTTACTTTGTTCTAAAAAGTTATTATATTCAGTTAAATGTATATTATTGCATATGTATATATAATAATAATAATTCGTTGTTCATTTATGTTCCTTGCAATTGTAATAAGTTTGGTGAGACAGATGATATTACTCATCAGTTTCCACAATTTTCTTCTGCAGGATGGTTGAATAAAATACTTTGGCTCGTTTTCGCGCAAACTATAGACATTAAATAAAGTTTAACGGGGATCTGTTTTAGAGCGAAATAACGTTAATCTTTTTTCCTCGTTTACGATGTATAATATTACCGGATATTTTTCTCCATTTATTGCATATATTACAAATGACCGATAATTATCAGTTGTAGTCTAAAATTTTTTCTGCAAAATCGTTTGAAATACTTTCAGTTCGTTTCCGCGTAAACTATGTAGAGATTAAAATATATATTTACGTATATTTTTCAAAGTGAAGTAAAATGTAGTTTCCGAAATTTTTAGGAGCAGCAGGACTGCTTTACTTGTTTATATATATATAATTCAGTACAGTTTAGTGTATTTATATTGGGTTATCCAAAGCCCTTTAGATAACCGTTTAAAATGATACCAACAGTTCTGGTGGTATGGCGTTATTTATATAGATTCTGGAAAAAAAGATTCTGGAAAAAAAAAACAATTAAGTGCGTTTTTATATAATTAACTACTTGTTTTTCTTTCTGTTTATTTTGAATTATACAATCCTTAAAATACAAAATATTATTTTTATCATTTTTCCATGTGGACTATTACAGTCAGAGACTAAATTCTTAATCAACTTTAAATAGATTTGAAATTTAATTTTTACAGAATAGAGTTTTCGAAAAAAAAAGAAAAATGTTACCCAGAAATTATTAATCAAATGCTGTGAGTCGAGAGATAGTGTGGCCAAGATCATTTATTTTTTACATAAATGGCCGAGTCAATTAGGAAGAGGTACACTGTTCATCGATTCATTGAAAAGTGAACGAGATAAGGTGGCGCTTATCTGCCACAGCAAAACCAATAAAATATAGAATTCTAATCGCGCTTTTTAATTTTTAGAAACTTCTATTATAAATCTCATTTCATAACAATGAATTTTAAAAGAAAATGCATTGACATGGCGTCATTATAATATAAGGAAACGTTTTATCAGCATTTAATATTGGGATGAAAATAATTTGATATTTAAATGTCTAATACATATTTACAGCTTATTTCAGTTTATTTTACTCCATATACGGAGTAAAGTAACGTAATTTACAGATTACGTTTCAAGCTAAATTTTTGTACACTGAAAGTTTATTAAAAATATTAGTAACTTTCATTTTTATGCAAGGTGTTCATTGCAATTTAAGTTACTTACATAATTCAAGTATGTTTGTGGTAACATTATTCCGATCTCCCCTATCATCATATAAACTCTTAAATTTATATGAAGCTCAGAAATAAGTATGTCTCAAGTTAAAAATAAAGAAAATTGACAAGTCAATGCTATACCGTAAACTTCTCGTTATAGTGCTTTTAAAGATCTAAAAGCATGCAAAAGCAAATTCAAAATCAAATAAATCGCCTGTGTATTATAAATCAACACTACAACAGTATTCGAAAAGTGCATGAATTTAATTTCTTTCTACTTTATATCTATTAATATTCAAAGTTTCCAAAGTATCCTCAACACTAATAGCAACAGTACGAATACGATTCAAAGCCGGCATTTTCACGTGAATCATTAAATTCCCTAAAACCTTCGACTAACTCCGTCCACCAGAAACAGCTTCAAACCCATCCGGAACTTTGCACGGAACCGCGCTCGCGAAAAGCAAAAAAAAACAAATTAAAGTGAGAGGCAGCCGAGGCAAGAGAGAGAGAAAAAAACGTAGAAAAGTAGGCGCCGCGGCGGGTATTCGCCATTACTCTCCCGACTGTATAAAGTCGCAACTCTCGCTCGCTACCATCATATAAGCTCCCGGCCGATAAAAGCCGGCAGGAACGTCAGCCCCAGTAGCGGCAGCATCCGATTGGTCGGCTTCCCTCATCTCGAGGACTTTTCGCAGTAGCGCCACCCGGCCCCTCTCCTTTCCGCCACGACTCGCTATAGATTCCCTCGAGATTGGCTCAACAGTCGTAATATCTCACACCCGGATCCGAGCCCGCCTATGGCTTTCCTTCCTCCCTTTTTCTTTTTTTCTTTACGATCCCGGGGGGGTTGCCAAGCTACTCCTCGCTCTCTCACTCGGCATATAGCCCCGAGTTATGGCCGTCGTATATGCTCTCTCTCGCGCGCGCGCGAAAAAGCCGAGCTTCGGAGCGAAAAAACGGCTCGCTCTCTCTCGCGCCCGCGCCAAAGAAAGTAATACGTCGGCCTCCTTCCTATGTATTTCTTTTACGGCCCTATACTCGCTCTTTTTATGGGGGGGCGCAAGCTCGCGCGCTATCAGAAACGAGGGAAAAGAAGAAGAAGAAAAAGGGTCGAGGGAGAAAAAAGGAAGGCAGTTCGCCGAACACCCTTCCATTAAATCTCGCGCAGCCAGCGCTCGGCCTTTTTTCCGCTGCGGCATCTGCGTGCCGCTGCCGCTCGCCGCCTCGATGAAGAATCCTCTCTCTCTCTCTATATACTTCTTTCTCTCTGCAGCGCACAGCGGCTGGCGTATACATGGCGGCTTTTCTCATCGCGCGCATTTACGACTCATTCAATGCTGTATCCCGGCCACCGGTTTATTGGGCCTATACGCTCCTGTCCACCACTGTTTTCGACATTATACCGCACTATTCGTATATATACATTCGGGAGGGCCGATTTTTCTCTTTCTCTCTCTCTCTCTCTCTCTCTCTCTCTCTCTCGATTGTGACTCGAGGTTTTTCCTGCTTTTTATTGCACCGCCTCGAGCGATATTCGTACGACGACGGCTGCATCGCGCGTTTATTTTTCTCTTCCTGCACGTTTGATGTCCGAGAGTCGATCGTGCACGTAGAAGAATATGTACTCGGATTCGTCATCTCGTTGGGCGCGCGCGTCCTACGGTTGTCTACTTTTCTGTGCGGGTGGTATATGCGTACGTACGTGTACGCAATCTATAATATTTTATAACCGAACTGGGAGGCTGATATTATTCCACTGTGCGGAGGATCGAGTCTTATCCGAAAGTTACTTACCGCCTCGTTCGATTTGCAGCGAGAATGGCTTTTGTGTAAGTCTATGTGTATAGCTGAATTAGCTGTAAAACATTGACGAGCAGTGCGCGAGATCTCGTTACCTTTTGCTTCTTCTTCTTCTTTTTCTTTTTTGTGATTTTCCGTGTGTCCGTATGGCGATGGATGAACGCGCGAGTTACGAGAATCGTAATAATAATATTGAATGAAATAACGTATTCACGCTGTTATAGGTAATACCATTATAAAAGTACAAATAAGTTATGGAGTGTATGATTAGCTATATTCTTTAGTGAATTAGTATTATATTCTTTTAAAATATAGCTTGTTTGCTGTATTGAATAAAAGTGTATAGTATATTTTATAACGCATGAAATATTTATCATAAAGTCAAAATTTATGTATTACTAGTACATATACTTAATTTTTAAGCAAGGCTCTTTTAGTCTTAAATGAATTATTATATAATTAATAATTTAAAGTAATATCGAACAATTACACATATGTTGTGTTACCTATCAAAAGTGAATAGTTACCTAATTTTAACGTATTAATACTCTTGGGTATAATGGTAGGAAACACATGTATTTTACGAAACTCTGATAAGTTTAAAAGGTCTAAAACTTTTTTCTGAGATTAGACGTTTCATTTAATGAAAATTCATCAAGTATCATAAATGAAAGAGGGTTGAATATTTAGTTGACTCACTCTGCATTGGAACTAAAGTTTGGAATTCTAATATCAGCTGCAGTATTATGAGCACTATACTATATTACGTTTCTTTTAACGGGGGGAGTACCCAAACCTTAAAAAAAATTATTATTCAAACTTCATAAACAATTTTTCTAACTAAAAATTAAAACCGGTATTCATAATTCATTTTGTTTATTTATATGATCTCTTACTAGGAGATGACTAATCCTCCGGAATCCGGATTTGACTAAAACTTTGGGATATATTTTTTAATACCTAATTATGAAAAAGTCCAAAGCAGTTCGCCCTAACGCTCAAATTTATCAAAGTTATGGGCCACTCTAGAGTTATTTTAAGAAAATTCTTTTAAATAAAAGAAAAAGAAAAAGCCTTTAAATAATTCTGCACAAAGAAAATTAAAGTAGAAAAAAGGAGCTTTAATTTAAGACTTGTTACGTATAAAAATATAAATTTGCCGTAAAGTTATTGATGATTAAAACCGGGGGAAAAGTTGACCCAAAAACCAATAAAATATAATGTATAGGCAATTTGTGGGTTAATCTTTACTTCACTTTTAATCATTAATAACTTTGCGGCAAATTTAAATTTTTTACCTAACAAGTCTTAAATTAATTTTCATTGTGCAAAATTATTGAAAGGCTTTTTCTTTTTTAAAATAACACTATAGTGGCTCATAACTTCGATAAATTTGAGCGCTAGAGCGAACTGCTTTGGCTTTTTCCATAATTGGATGTAAAAAAATATATCCCATAGTTTTAGCCAAATTCGTGATCCGGAGGGCTGGTCAGCTCCTAGTTAGTATATATATAGATACTCGTATTTTAGGATAAAACTTTGTTATTAGGAATAATTTTATTCTAAAATCAAAATAAATAGTTAGAAAAATAATAATTTGTATTTACTAAACGCAATGTTGTTTATGATGATATAAACTTATCTAGTATATATATTGTCAATTTTGTTCGTACATTCGGCAATGTCAAGTCACTGATACTTTTAGCTTATTAATTAAGAACTACAAATAAAGAAAAATAAAAAACAAATTTTTTAGACTTAAACCTTTGAGATCTGTGAATAATAATTGACAAATAAAAATATGTACAAGAACAGCAATAATCGATAATTTGTATTAAATTGGTAGTATGCATGAGAAATCACTACTAAGATGCATTTCTCTATTACATGATTAATATTGAGTCCATCATTAATTCATTGCAAGTATTTAAGAAAACGGGTTATTATGATTTCATTTTACGGTTGATAAAATTCTTACACGTTAGAGGCGACGCCTATACTCTTGATGAAAATAGAATCGGTACCAGCTTTTATCCAATCAAAAATTTTTTACTTATATAAAACCACGGCCTTTCTTTGAATTTAGTGAAATGTTACAAAAAGTACAAAACTACGTATTTAGTAAATAAACAAGAACTTTCAAAGCAAGTCGTATACTATTTATAAAGGTGTTACGATTAATAAATATTTATGAAAGCGAAATACGCTTCAACGGTTTGTTAAAAGAAAAGGCATTTTCAAATTTTTTTTTGCACATTTATATTTTTAGAGAATTTACAATGAGGAAAAGAAAATTTATATTTTGTTGTTTTTTATATTCCTAGAAGTAAAGTTATACAAGACGGATAAAAATGTACTTCTTATATAATTATTTACTACATAATGTCGTATCTTTGATTTACGCAAATTTTCATTTTTACAAACAACAACAACAATAATATCGAAGTGACAGACATAAATTTAATTATTCAAAGGATTTTGCCTCGTAATCCAACAGTCGTTATAGATTTGAAAATGATAAAAAGTTATGACGATAATAGATTCTTATAGAATTGAAAGTTATGAAAAATTTTAGGTCAAACGTTCTGTATTTGATATTTGAAAATACAAATATAGTATGTACTTCAGCCTTATTAAAGGGTATGTTAAACTTGTTCCTCCGGTTGAATCCACTTGGTATCTCAACCACACTGTTTATTGGTATTATTCAATTAAAATGCGCTCAGCAGAGACATCAAAGTGAAACAAATTTTGTTTCTTTGAAAGTTTTGGATTTTTCGCTCTTAAAAGTAAATGATGAAAGCAATCCTATTGTATTTTATTACAACCCGTTCACGGATATTCTGTATAAAGAGTATATATTGAGCCTATAATGAATTATTTCCTTACAAGTTACATAAATTGAGTAAGTACGCCTTAACTTTGATAGCATATTTGATCGTATCCACCCTGTATGAACATTCATGTGAATAAAAAGGAGATTTAAAGTATATGAAGGAGCTGAGTTGATGTGACTCAGAGAATTTTCAAAGAAACAAAATTCTATGAAGGAATGTTCGGAAAATTGGAAAAAAATGCAGCCAACATACAAGGATTTCAATTATTTGTTGATGCCAACTTGTGCAAAAAGAGCATTATTGTCAGCAAATTCATGTTACAAGCAAGTTACGAGTCTTTTGGGTATTTTAGTTTACTTGTCCTTAATTTCCTATCATCATAATCACTTTCGGTACTGTGGCCTATCTATTGAAATTTCAAAACAGTGATGATTGGCGTCTTTTTATGATTTATCAAGTGTTACTGGTAATTCCGCTGCCGAAAACACAAAAAAAACTGAGTCAATAAATATTATTCCTCGTTCTCCTTATCTTGTATACGAAGTACTCGACCGATGCTTCCAGTAAACTGACAAATAATGAACTCATCGACGATAAAATTCCTTTGATACACCTGAGGAAATTGAAAAAACTGGTGTTCCAATATATACAGCAAAATTTGTTGAGAAAAATTTCTAAAACGATCCCAGCGAGATCATTAATAAATTCAAATCAAAGATGAAATATATGCGTCACAATGAATGCGTTAAATTTATGGTCAAATACCAAAAGTGCTTTCCCATTGCTCCATATCTAGTTCCTGTTTATCTTGCAGAAGAGACAACTCGATTTTACAAGAAATCTGTCATGAAGATTTTTAAAAACTCACTTTCGACTGATTTCTTGGCCTTTTCATGCGAAAAAGTATCGCCGTTCTTTCAGAAATTCAATGAGTATAGTTCCAAAGGATACACGAGACTGGGGTACCCAGAACTTATAGTATAGAATAGATAAGTTTAAATTATTATGACGAGAATGAGAGGAGAATATTATCGCCTGAATTACTTAATATTCTGTGTTTTGGTTGCTTTATATCTTTTATTGAATTTATTGCTGAGGTGAAATTTATACAGAAGATGATGGGTGCAATAATCATACAATTTTCTTAGAAGTTTATCAACATTGATATGGATTGCTGTAGTAAATTTATCAAATTAAATTTTGGAATATTATAATCTACTTTTTTAGTTTTAGGCAGTTGTAATACATTCAAAAGAAGTTATCTATAAATATAATGATATAGATTCTTATATAAACTCTGAGCAGTATACTATAAAACCTATACATTTTTTAATATTCGTTTATGTAATGATAATTTTTTGATTATGCGATTATTTAAAACTACTTGCAGAGAATACGAGAAATTTTCTACATATTTCACGGTTTTAAGTATCGATGACGACTGGAATTCAATCTGGACATAAAGCTACAAAACTGTTGAAAGTACCGTGCCTATCACTGGAAATAAAGCTTCTATTATTTGTATAAGAAATAAAAAGTTAGACACTAATAATAAAGATGCTAGAAGCTTAATTTTTGGTGTCTCTACCGTCTTTTCTGGTGACACCCTTTTTCAGTACAGTTTTTTTCGGGTGAAACCCTCTTACCGTATGTGTTGAGGACGACCAGATCTCACACTTAGACATAAAACTACAAAAAGAACATCATCTTCTACGACTATATGTCTAGATATATTGGCTACAGAATACTATTCTGTTGTTAAATAAAGCAGCAGATTTTATAGCGATTCAGCACTGAGATATGGCAATTTAAAATAAGAAAATGAATCCCAAGAGCGAACGAATTGATCAATCGATTATAGATTTTAATGTTATTTGTGAATTTTAAATAGGCATATCTCGGAGACAAAAAATCGTATTTATATATAGATGAATGATCCAAAATGTAAAAAGGGTGATGAGTACTAAACAATATCACTTACCAAAATAATTAAAAAATATTTTAACCTTGTATTTTATGATATCTCCAAATTCCTATAATTAAAGATATTTAAAAATTGTGACGTGATGGACTAATTCTGAGGTCAGATTCGGATTCAACGCGACAAAATACATTGAACAGCCTAGTCAGATCTCTGGGGCAGGATACTTCTTTAATTTTGTATGTCTGTGTAATCAAAAATAGAATACTTAAAGCTATTTATTCAGCAGACCAGTGTTAAATTTCAAGAATAATTTTTATCATCAAGGTAAATCTTTTAGTAATCTAAAAGCAATATTTATTCATCTTTTGAATAAGGAATTGTCCTGGGGATTGTCATTGAAAAATATTTTGAAATACTTAAATAAATAATACATTTATCATTTAAGGATGATAAGTAATGTATATCAATCAAGAGTAGAGATGTATGTAATAAATTACATTACAAATAAGAAAATTATACCAGTATCCTAACAGACCCTTTACTGAAACTGAATAATTAATCTGTTTTTACGACTTATATGTATTATAAAATTTTAGCTCTTCAAAGTTAAAAAAGTTTGAAAGTGTAAGATATTTATTGCTTATTATAAAGGTTTATTTGGGTACGTTTCCTTTACGTTTTATAACATAATTTTAATATTTTAACCATTACAATTAATTATTACTTAATTTTTACATTTTCATGTGATTAATCGCATAGTAAAAAGTCATAGTAACTTGTAGATATCTAAAATGAAGATAAAAATGGTTTGAAATAGATATTGATAAGTATATTTTTGTCGATGTTGTAGTTCTTTGATTAGTGGTGTGCAGTTTTTGCGTTAAAGAAAATAGTTTATTTTTTATTTAAGGTTCCTTGACTGCTTAACATTATAGTTACTGCTCGATAAAAACTTATACTTATTTGCAAAGATAACAAAATGAAGTTGATATTCCCGACATTGAATTCGTCTCCATTTTTGTCTTACTGTTTTACGAATCACATAACGTATACGAGAGTTACAGCCCTCCTTTTCTCGAGGTTACCATGGTTACATAGGTGGCCATCATGCATCATGGGCGTGGAGCGCCAATCCCAAAAGACATCAGCTACATCAAACGGAATACATCTGATATTGATTTTACCGACTGAAAGACGAATGCCGTACAACTTTTGATAGGTACTTACTTACTGAGTTTTTTGTTAATGTCAATTCAGTACAATTATTTGAAAAATTTTTTTTAAATAATTTTTTTATTTCGTATAAATTGAAATTGTTCATTTTATTTTATAGTTATAAAAATGATATTTTTGAAATAGTGGGATTTAGAATAAAGTTATTTTTCTTATGAAATCTGAAATGCTAAAATTGTATTCTTATAATAAATAAAACTAAAATTTGCATATGAGCAGATAATACTTTATTATATTTTCATTTAATTTATCGAAAAGAATTAGTAGCTCATTTATGAATTTATTACATATGCAAGTGTACCGATAGTGTCTGGTTGTATACTTACTTTTATATTATTTACATTATTTAAAATCATGTACAATATTTCAAAAATTATTATTTTGAATAATGTTATAACTTCTTCATATTTATATAAAAGTACATTAAAACTTAAATGCATATTTTTGTATATAAGTAGTGTTGTTTTGTATATATATATATTTGTATATTGTTTACAATAATTCACATTAGAATGATAGATTATTTATATAAAATAAAATTAAACGTCAATTTTTATCATTTTATCGTTTTTTGTAAAATCAGTAAAAGATTCGTCCTTTTTAATTGAATCCACATATATTTGAGATGAAAAAGGTTTTAGCAGGCTTGATAGTATTGGTTGATAACTACTGCTTGGCTTTGTTTCGACCATTCGTTCTGAAATGACATTTGCTTTTTCCGATGTGGGCAATCCATTACTGATACCTATAATACAAGATTAATATATCGTACAGGCACATTTACATAATATTATGTATTTGTATAAATTTACATGGAATATTACAATTTGCAAAGAAAAAAGTAACATACATATTTATACATAATAAGTGATAAAAATATAATGAGAACTTAAAAAATTTGTCAATTCTTATTACAAGAAAATATTATAATTACTATTTGGTTGTCATAATCAGACACTTGATCTAATATTTTAAATATATTTTAAAAGTGAGTGTTTACATCGCAGGGGATTATATACTGTAATACGTACAAGGAGATGACCAGGGAAGTGGATCTTGTATTTCCTTGAAACTCTCATCAATTACTATCAGTGCAAAATAATGAGACCTGTTTTTCAGCAATTTTCTAAATAGGCTCTACTTTTGAAAATATTCAACAATCTGGACTGATATATACAAAAGAATATATCTATAATTATACATTCCAAGAGTAGTGAATATCTTTAATTCTAGGGCCTATACACGGGTCTCATTATTTAACACAAAATGTAATTCCTGAAAGTTTTAAAAAAATCTAGGACCCATCCCTGGTCATCTTCTTGTTATTGTATATCAACTCCCGTGTGGCGCATTTTTATATGCAAACTATTTATTTATTTAGTTATGCATGTATTTATATACGGGAGTTATCCCTTAACATATAACGATAAGTGTCCAAAATTGACAGAGTATAAAATACATGTCTAACATCATAATTACATAATCTTAATTCAAATAAGTTTGCAATATGCTGATGCTTATCATCCGACTTTAGAAATTTAAAAATAAAAGGTCAGTTTACGAAAATTAGTGTATATGCACTGATTTATCCAGGAACTTCTATAACGCTCACTGGGAAAACAGTGAATATATACTAATTTTCGGACAGTGACCGAATTTACACTGATTTGGCAGTGAAATTTCACTATTATAAATGGGGAGAGAATTTTTGTAAAAGCAATCCAGCAAATACAGAAAAAAAAAGAGAATATAATATGTCTACGCATCTTGTGCTATGATTTTTCAACAATAGTTTTTTAATATCTATTATTTCATTCGTTTTGTCAAAAGTTTTTGGTTGCTAAAGTTTTAAAGCTCATTCGTAGATTGTCGATTTTATAGTCCGAGATGATTTTGTAGAAATTAGTGCATGCTATATAGTAATTAAATGCTTTTTATAGGAATTTGTAGCAGTTATTGAATTATAATTAATTATAAACTAGTTGGTATAGATGATATATCAATTTATCAAATATATATATATCCTAGACTCTAGTCAGAAATCGTCGCCAGGTAAGTATTTAGAAGAATCTGGCTAATGCATAGCCAGAAATCCGTTAACGTTTTTACCAGGGACATGATAACCCTGCAACCCCCACCCCAAAGCCAACACCTGCAGCGCTTCCTTCTATTTCGACCCATATTACAACAAATTTGGATGAATAGACTCTAGATATCTTAAATGACAAAGTTAAAATTTTATTACATTTTTTTGGAAAGTGCTACTCTGTAGTGCACAACACATACCCTTCAAATTTAATTTGGAATCAACCCCCTAAAATTTTTTGGCTCGAACATCATATGCCAAATCAAATTTTGCAACGATTCAAAGCCGTAACTGTTTATTTCATTCACTTGTTAATTTCTCTATTAATGTGTGTTTCTTGTGTGTTCAATGGACTTGCTTTTGAAATACATTTTGGAAATTTAAATTGACATTTCTCGAAAAAAAAACATATGAAGCCGAATCATAATGGATTTTGTAGGGTGCCTCCAGTACTATATATACCATTTATCAAAATAATAAAATGTTGATATTTTTCTAATATAAGCTACCGCAACATCGTGACGTGATGGACCAATTCTGCAGAGATTAGATTATGATTCAGTGGTTGTCAATAGATAAGAATAGTCCAGTTAGATCGCAGGAACACGATACTTTTTTATTGTGTACCAATGTTATTGAGATATTAATATATTAATAATAACAAATATTAATATAGTACGTTTATTAATATAATAATTAAAAATTCATTATTACTAACGAGGGTAAGCCAAGGGTTCCAGGAAACCGAATTTGATGAAATTTTATAGAGGTGTGCTTTGATCGAAAATATCAGAAACGTCTCGGAGTTTTGCTAAATGGAGTTAAGGCCCCTTTTGTTAAAAGATATAAAAAATCATGGTTGGCTCATAAGTTTTATAACAAGGCCAAAAGGTACCGTGGAGGATGCCACAAAGTACAAATCGTAAATATAGATGTTAAGCTTCATTTGCATTTTTAACCCTTCTTATTCAAAAGTTACGAACAATAGAAAGTTGCAATCATTTAGGAGACATTTTACAACTGTAATAAGTGCTAAATTTTATGACCCTTAATTTTACTTTTTTTGCGATCGCTTATATCTTGTAAGAAAAGTGCTCTCTCTAAAATACAAATTATAACTTATCATCTATTCCTTTGACTTGGGCTTTCCGGCATTCTCTATGTATATATTGGCTTTGCTACAAATCTTAAAAGCTAAGCATGATTTCTCATGTTTTGATGTTGAACAGAACCCAAAATCATAAGGCTCAACAGTTATAAGTCTTAACTTAAATCTTTTCTTTGACTTGAATATTATATATCTATATATATATATCGGTCAGGAGACGAATACCGGAGATCGGTGACCGAACATTAATATAATAGATCTCAATTTTTGTGAATTCGAACATAATGAAATTCAGTATTTGGATAAAAATATATATGAGTGGAATAAAATACAATGCCCTCTGACAGAAATTTATGATCAACAAATGAAATGCTGTATTCAACTTTGTCGTTATTTTTATAGAAATATTACTATTTCTCCTTTTATACTTACCGATATAAAATGCAATCGTGATGAATATTCCAGTTAAAGTGGTGAATGAATTATGTGACTGCATTTTTGTATTTTACAGCAATTGAAGTCTTTGCATTCCCTTAAATACCCAAATTTATCTTAATGAACGTTAATTTGTGTATCTAAACGATAGGATTTCTCTATTTTACTTGAAAATTATCTACTTCCTGTTTTACATATCAAACTAATAAATTACCTACTAATCTTGGTAAGTAGTTTCATTAGTAAAAGATTTCAAACTAGAAAGCAACATTTATGCATTAAGTAAGTTGAGTATTAAATTATCGATATCATCGTCACATCGTCATCTTTATTATAATCTCGTTTGTGATACAGTAACTGCACCTGCATCAGCATCTTCCTCATTAACTTCATATTCTGTAAGGTCTTGTACGCATTTATATTTATACGCAGTTGTTGTTACATGCTCTTTAGTAAAAATGATTGCTTTTAATGTAGAAATATTTCAGCTGTTTCAAAGCCTCGTCTTCACTAGCTGCGCTTGGCTCGAGATCCTTTCTGGCTGAGCGTTGCTGTTTGATAGGCATAAAGCATCGAGTGCAAACGTAGAAATTAGACAAGTATCCAAATTATTTTCAAATATGTACATAACTGAAAAATTATTATTAGAGTAAGACGTTTAATAATAAATATTATTCCCGCAGTTTTACATAAGTGTTAATTTACCATTTTTTAATAACTTCATTTGAAAGTTTTTTTTTTTCAGTAAGACCGAGACTGTGAGATCATACATGAATAGCCTCATGATTTATTCCCTTAATGTTGTAAAACATCTATTATATATTGAATTGATTACTTAACCAGTGCTGACGCATTCCATTATGATGATCGCGATGCAAGGTATACAAAAATCGAAACTATTTGCACTTTACACTTGCAGTCTGTTGCTATCTCTATAACTGGTTCCACTGTTATAAAATTTTTATTTTTCATGTTAAAACCCAAAACGGAGTCATTTTTAGTTTATTTAAGCTTTTCTAATCGTTTCTACACTGTTACCTTGAAAGGAATTGCTCATACGAAAAAGTTTACAATAGAGAAAAGTTATTTGTTTGTGCTCTACAACTTTTATATTTAGCACTTATATGAGAAATTAATATTTTTCACCTTAAAGTCCAAAAAGAGATCATTTTGAGTCAATTTAAGTTTACCATACAAAAAAGATGTATTTTTCTTAGATCTTGAAATTCGTCTATGTATACTTCAAGATATATTAACTTTTTTTCAAGTTATGGCTAAAAACGATTTTTAAAAGGTGTACCATTTCGAAGCCTTTCAATGGATATAGCCCAAAATATGAACGTTTCTATTCTATAGTACAATAAGTTATTTCCCAAAGTTTCGGCTCGATCCGTTAAAAATTCACGGAGAAAATCGGTTAACTTGATAGATCCCTACATCCTCACTAGAAAAATAAATTGCTGAAAAACAATTTTTATAAAATATGTGACTTTTGGAGTTTGATACTTTTTGCGATGACGAAAATGTAAGGCATTACCGTGCAGCGGTCGTGCCTGATAAAACTTTATTCTTCAATGCAATCGTTAGTATTTGATATGTTCAGCAGAAGAATATAAATCTTATATACAGTTTATATTATATTAAAAATAATAAGAAATGTCAATACGATTTCTTTTAAATACTTCTATAAAAGTAGCCAATATAATTTTGACAGTATCTTATCAAAAAATTCATTGGATATTTCATAATAACCTGCTTATTTAATGAATATCCCTACATTTAGTCATATCACATAATCTCCTTCTACATTCTATATTTTGGCAAACCTTAGACAGTAGTACTACGTTCTTCAACAATTTCTTATCAATAATATATTTTGTTATTAATGATACTATAATGAATCTTGGAACATTACAAAAAATTAAAGCCTTATTTTTAATTATCAGTAAATGGTAAAGCATGTATGCACAGTATAGTAGTATGCAACATAGGTAAATATACAATGGTATCTAATTGAAAACTACCGACTTGATTTAAAATTTATATCAAAATTAAAACTGTTTTCGCACGCGTTTTATGATCCTCTATAGCCCTCAAAAATAGAATATTTGTATGAAGCGTCAATCTTTTCTTAATATTTAAAGCTAACATGGTGTTAATAATAAATTAACATGAAATGGTAAGTTAAAATGATAAAGTTAAAATGGTAGTTCACATGTAAAAGTGTTACTATGTGTCGATATACTTAGTAAAGTTGATTAAAGTGAGCGTCTAACAGAAAAATACTCTAGTAATTGAAAAGTGTAATTTTAATAAATGTTATTGAATAATATTTCTTACACATTTCTAAAATATAAATTATATTATATAATAGTAGATACTTTGTCGATATACCTGCACTTACCCTCGGCTGATTCTTGACAGTTGGTATGTAAGGTCCCATAGGCGTCTACTCTATCGACTCTCGCTCACAGTTATAGCTTCCAGCTTGGAGCGTCAACGTTCCAGGGGGCACTGGCCAAGTATCGCTATGTTTGCCATTACTAAATGTTACGGTCAATATTTTTTACCTCAAATAAAACCTCTAACTATATTTAAGTTTCACTTTCATAGAGATGTAACAATTATATTTTTTAGAGCACAATATACATTTATACCTTTTGAAATAGGTAATGTGTTTATTTTAAAATTAATGAAAAATATTTTGTGCTTCCAAAAACCATTGTTTCGTTTATAAAAGCATGATTGCATATCGAAAGTTATAAGTATCGATATGAAAGTAGTACGATAATGCTTTAGCCATATTACTGTCGTTGTCTTTTAGTTAGAAAATTTTAGAAGAATATAACGGTATATAAATACAATGTACATTCCAAAAATCGAAAAATGTCAATATTTGCGGCGTTACCTTTTTTACTGGTACCACCCGAACGATGAGTCATAAATATTTTATGTTTTATAAGTAAAATGTTGGCTACGATTTCAATTCTGTATGATGTATTAAAATTTACAGATTGAGTATTTTTAATTAAAACCATATATGGGTAAGTAAATGTTGAAATGTGTAGGTATACGCAATTTTCAATGCAAATACTTATTCATTATTTTGACATTTTTAAGACATTTACATTTACCACAAATGTAATATTTCATAAAAATATGCATGTTGTATACCGTGCAAATTAATTTTTTGTTATAGCCTCGCTAGACGTTGTATTTTTTCAAGGCACCTGTTCTCGCTATATGTGCAGAGAGACGGGATTCTTCGACTTTGTCAAAGAAATTTTTTTACGTCGAAACAGACGCTCGGGCCGCCTGCAGGTGTTTGCAATGGGATTGTGGTAATGAAATGTCCAAACAGTACGTCGTGTTCCGAGAGCCGTCGGGATCTGAAGAATCTGCAGTTGGTCACGGGCAGCGGTTACAACTCGTGTCCTCTTAACTCTCTACGTTTTCTAGCTAAGTTTTGAGAAAAAAATCGACGCGTCTGTTCTTGAACTAAACCTTAATTGTGAATTAAATTGTTTAATTTAATAGTTGTTTTCTGTGAATATTAAGGAGTAATCGATAGAAGTGTGGTTGTATGCTCATCGTTCGAGATTACCAACATTTTAACATTTGGGAAAAGTGAAAGTGTAATATTGATTTTTATATTGGTTTTCAACTGAAAAATGAAATTTTTCATAAACAAAATTACCATAGCGAGTCCAAATTCAAATTCAGTAATAAGATCTTGTCATTTCATCATATTTATATCTTTGATTCCTCAAAAGTTATTGTTGAATTATGGATAGTATTTCTTACTATTGTGACTTTGTGTACTCGGAATTCAGGTTTACAGGGAGTGTAAAATATCAATTAAATTTAGAAATTGAATGTGCAAACCTAAAAAATGTTAAATAAAAGTACTGAAAAAATTTAGGATGATCAGCAGCCATTTTAATCAATTTTTACAGTAAAAAACTGTTCAATTTTATTTTTGGTTTTCAAGTTGTCTTAGCTTCTATGTAGTAAATTAAAAATAACTTAGGCTCCCATAAGGAGATGTGGAATAGCTCACTTTGATCTTACGCACATATTTGTTTGGAATAATTTTAAGTTTATCACGCGAAAAATCCAGAAAAACAAAAAGATATAAAAATGAGTGGACGTATACGTACTACTGGGCGCTAAAATGCTACTAAAGTATATATCATACAGTAAATAATTTTAACCTTAAATTTTGTTTTAAATATATAAAAATGTAAATCGTAAATGTATTATCGTGCAAAAGAAGTGTTAAGCCGAAAATTTTCAAATTCTATATTTATAATAAACTATATATCATATCAATAATCATCAAAAAGTCATCGATCTCCGCGATTTCTCGAATGATTCTTCGCGTCCCTCTCAAACGTGTATTACAACGTTCCACGCTGTATCACGTATTAAGCATTTTACGAAGGCATGAATTAGATCAGCGCCGTTAAAATGTTAATGCCAAACACGTGATACCGATGAAAGTACAACAAATAAAAAGCTCGATATACACAATTAAAAAGAGGATGTATCGAGTGTGGCGTGGGAGAAAGTGCAGCGGCACGAGGCGAGCAGAGCGGTTACACACCGCGCGCACCAACCTGTGTGTGTATACACAACAATCGAACGCTTACATTTATGCCCGTCATAATTAGCTACGTTAAACGAAAAGAGTGACCGAGGAATTAGCTTGGCGGTAATAACCCGGCTATTTATTAACACGTGAAACCAGACGCCGCAACAGCACCGGCAGCAGCAACGAGCGCCGCCGACGACTCAACTGGTTATTACAGCCATCTTTTCATTGTATCATTGCTTCATCCGACGCATTCGAAGAGGAAGACCTGGCTTACAGCTCGCCACGCTTCATTGGAGCTGTTTCTTCTTCTATGCTAAGGTAGACTACCTATCTGAAATGTATAGAGCTGTTGTAGCTATTGTAGTTACTATTATTCGCGTACGTAAAAGGACAGATCTCTTATTTCCTTATATAGGCCTTCTATTTATAAAGGATTTATAATTTAAACAAGAATTTATTTTATTATCGGACTTTGAATATTATCGAACAAAATAAAACCTTTTATGTATTTTCGGAATATATTGTTTTTCACACCGGTGTAAAGGAGAAAAAAGCCCCAGTGATATACGCTTTACATCCAATTTAATGTAAATTAAATAAACTTTCTTTACGTTTTTCAACAACATAAAACGAAATTGATAGACGTCGCCGGAGCTAAAAGAAAAAAGGATCTCGACAGCACAAGAGAGAGAAAGAGAGAGAGACGCGTGAATCCTTTCTCGAGCTCGCCTCCTCTGCTCAGCGTGTCTTCTCCGTCGGAAATTGACGCTCGCTGCAATAAATTCCGTGGGCTTAGGGCTCGATAAAATTTCCAAGAAGAGTCGGCAAAAATCCAGGATAAAAAAACACGCACACGCATACACGTACGCCGACGATGGTATATATATTTCTTGTTGAAATTGAGAAAAAGTTCGTGTATAAGCCACATGTAGCGAGAGAGAGAGAGAGAGACGGAGAAAAGAAAGACCAAGTCGCGATGCGTGCGCGTGTGTGGCGCGCGGGTTTTATAAGTCGCCTCTCCTCTCTCGCAGTCCTTTGCAAAATTTATACCACGCGATATTTCACAATGAGGAGGAGGACGACCGGCCGTGTATCTGTATGGTTGTAGAGAAAGAGGAGACACGAGAAGCGAGTGTCTTGAGCGCGACCACAGCCGAGAAATAAAGCGATTTCACCGTCGCGGGGCCATAGGCCACCATAGGACGCGGTGAAAAGAAAAAAAGCCGCGACGACAACCACCGCTCGGCCGCGAGTATAGCCCTGATGGCCGCGTACATGTACACATACACTCTCTCTCCTCTCTCCTCTCTCTCTCTCTCTCTCTGTCTCTCATTCGTCCAACTGGCAGGCAGCGCGCGTACCTGCGGCAACAGCCTCTTAAATAAAGTCTCTTTACAGGCTGCCACAATGTTCGTAGCGACCACTTGCTGCTAGGTTGTTGGTTGTCGTATAACTCAAGAGGTGCTTCCGCGATGTTGATTGCACTTCTCTCTCTCTCACTCTCTCTCTCTCTCTCTCTCTCTTTGCAACGCGCAAGAGCGTATAGCTGGTTATACGGCTACGACAATAATTGAATACATCAACAAGACGCGCGACCGCATTGCCACTCGTTCCTCGCTGTCTTTGTTGCTGCTGGCTGGATCGGTTTGAAAATTTATACGGACTTTTTGTTTTCTCTAGTGTATATATACGAGGTGGAGTCGTCGCTCGACCGCGGGGATGGCAATTTGCACCGAGTGTTTATGCTCTGTGCATGGGTTATTGCGAGAGAGAGAGAGAGCGTTCGAGAGCTGTCCGACGGATGACTTCGAGCCGACGCGCGTTTGGGAATTTAGGCGGTCCCGTACGTTGTGTTTTGCATGAGGTGGGTTTTTCTAGGTTGAGATGCAGGTTAAATTGAGTGTATACTTGCTCGTTTAGTGTTATTTAGTGTTTAAATTGGGGGAATTTGTAAGTTGATACGTAAATGATTGTTGTTACATTCACTGAGAAAGATAGATACTTGATGCAAGCAGAATCCACTTGAATTAAGAAGAAAATAATTTTGTTTGGGCATGTAAATTTTTTCTTCTTGAATGAAGAATAAAATCTGTTTCCTTCGATTCTGTTTGAATGAAGAAGATTGAAATTTGATTGTGGAGGAATTATACTTTAATCTGCTATTTGATTAATCCTGTAAAAATTAGCATATACTGGCTACAAGAAGAAAACCATTCAATTGAAATAGAAATCTTTTAAATCTGCGATTAAAGTATTTCTGAAACTATTTGGTATATACTGACAATAAGTAGAAATTCATTCGATGGAAATCAAAATCTATCATATAAAAGATTCACTTATATCCTTTATTCAAATAGCTTTATCATTTTTATCGTTATACTAATTTATTCTTGATAAAGTTATATTCTTGTATGAAGCAGAATCCTCCAGCCGCAAAAGGATTTTTGCTTGCAATCAAATTCATCTTCTTCATTTCTACTTTATACAACATAACAACTTTTCTTTCGAGGAGTCAAAAAATAATAAGTTACGCAACTATAGTAAGTTGGTATAGTAAAAACTAAACATAAAAAGAGTAAATTACCTCTTAACACATCACCAACACTTGAATCAAGAGGTGCTTCTTTTAAGAATTCGCCCATTGTCTTCGGTTTCTGCATTTTTGCGGTTAACGCACGTGCACTGTTTGGTGATGAAAATCAGACTAACGCGAGCACTTCTATTGTATATAATATAATATAAAATCTACAGATTTTGGAAATATGTACTGTGAGTTTCAATGTTACGCGATGTGAGCGAAGAGCTATTTGTACCTGATAAGGTGCTTGTGAAAGGACTTCAATTTTCTTTAGAAGGGAAATTAGTTACTGCTTCATGGAATAAGCTTTATCTACTTGCAGGAAAAAGATTTTGTCTTTCAGAAAATAAATTTAATTTTAAAGACAAACGCTCTTTTATTCGAGCG
>UELU01145814.1:187991-201018 GCA_900490025.1 Megastigmus dorsalis
GAGCGGGGGATACCTTTTGTAGAATTTATCTACTTGCAGTAAGAAGATTTCATTTTACAGCAGGCACGTAATCTTTTTGCCGGCCATATGTAGGTTTAGAAGGAAGAGTTTTTTCTGCTAGAAACAAGAAAACCATAATTTAGAAAGGAGAACGCGGTTTCTCGCTTCAAGCAGATTTTATCTTGCCCTACGTAGATATTCGTCAAGCAGATTATTCCTCTTGCGCGCAGTATCCATTTTTCTCAGTGTTGCTAATAGGAGAATTTTCTATAATTTGCTTCGATAAATTAACCGCTTTATTGAAGTTTCATTTTATACCTAAAAACTAAATATAGCAGTAAATTATATGGTTTCTGATTTGCTGATTTAAAATATAAGTTTTTATGGAATTTAGAACAATGCATTTAAATTCGAATATTTGTATAGGATATCGGTTAACGTTCATATATGAGATTCAAGCGAACGCTTGGAGTCTGTTCACATGTACTTTTCTCTATATTTCTAATGTTAATTGATCCAGAACATGAATATTTAATAGGCCTTGAGTGTTGTTAAATTTTGTTAATAATAAGAATTTACGAAATATTATTAATATATTATTTATTTTGTAAATTACAACGAGTTTACATGCTTAAATATATTTCCTGTTCAAAGTAAACCTATATAAATTTCCGCTCATCTAACTACAATTTTTTTTATTCTCATGATTTAGACATTTATCTACGGGGGGTATGGGGTTACATAAAATTTGATATACCTATTGATCCGTCAAAATTTATTACTTTAAAAGTCGGATTATTGGTAGTAGAAAAATAAGAATTTCTTTTGCTCATAAAATATGCATGTTTGGCGCAATAAGGAGAAAAATGCCGTTTTAGTCAGACGAGAAGCGAATCTAAACTTTCTCGACAATGCTGATTTTAACATGCAAACACTGCAGCCTCTGTGTAATTAAAACTGTATTTAGGGTATTTGATGATTTATTTGCAATAAACAAATAAATTACTCATATTTAATAATAGTATAGATTGTAGTAATATCATTAATACCATTATAAAAGTGCTCTCATGCAATATCCCTCGCTATTATATATGGTTTATTTATTATTGTTTTTGATTGAAAATAGTTCTGATTTAAGCATTAAACTGTATATTAAATTATCTTTAATGCCTTTCCTTTGTTCTTAAAAATATTGGATATAGTCATCAGCGATCATTTTAACTATTTCCTTTGCAAGTTTGAATTTTCCAAATTTATCGCACCTCTCACAATTCTCTGAAAATAAAATTATACCGCGTACGCGTAGATGTTAAAATGATTATATGTAAAAGAATCAACGGGTGAAATATTCAAAAACGAATACCCAACGGCTTTGATCGGCAAACCATATATGTAAGATTCGTAATTTCCGACGCTTCAAGTCAAAATCCACCATTATTTATAGCTTAACGCGAAGGCAGCATCTCCTAACAAATTAAAATATCTCCCGAAAAAAAAAAACGTCACGCACATAAACCATCAATCATCCGAGATTAAAGTTTCTCATTTCGCCACAAATACAACACACAGTCAACAAAATCCCTCTCGTCATGGCTGTAGCTCGGCAACAACATATCACAGAATTCATTTTCTCCGAGCGACCACTTTAGCTCGGTGGTTCACAAAATGACTCCTCTCTCTCTCTCTCTGTCGAAACGCTGCAGGAATGGCGGAACATGTGGCTCGTTCCGAGAATCGAAATTCAAAAAGCAGAGAGAGAGAGAGAGAGAGAGAGAAAGACAGAGAACGAGAAAGAGCTCTCCGGCAAAGGTAGATTTACTATTAGAGATTTCAGTGATCCTCAAACCTGCGCAACTCACGCATGTGTGTGTTCCTCATTTTACCCGATTGTCAAAGCATTGATTTAAGATCCATGTATCTCCTAGACGCGCTGCATTCTTCTCGTTTCATCGCGATAATGCGCTAGTCCAGTCGCTCGATGTCCATCTATGCCAACACACACACACACACGCACACCGAGAGAGAATCCATATAGGCGTCGAGGACGATCGGTGCGCCGTCGGACTCCTCGCCGCGTCGTGCATTATTACGGGCGCATAAGAGTTGGCCGAGCCTCTGCACGCAGCAAAATAAAGAAGCGGCTGCGGAGAACAAGCCAATTGTGCAGCAGCAGCAGCAGCAGCAGCGCCAAACACGGTCTCAGCTCTCGCGCGCGTGCACATTATACACATACAGGTATATATAAATATATATATACGCGTGTACCGCACTCGTGCGTGCGTGACGTGTTCACCAATACACGCGCTTGAAGCCTCACTTATCCTTGTTCCTTCGCCATACCGGCCATTATATAGACAATGATGCTCCGGCGCATAAATATTCACGCTGGCAACGGCCATAAATGCTACCGTCGCTGCATGGAGTCCTGTATCTCCTCTCGCGCGAGCTCTCCCGAGAGAAAGAGAGAGAGAGAGAGAGAGAGAGAGAGAGAGAGAGAGAGAGGTGGAATGCGCGCTTAGCCTCCTCAACCTTCGAATTTCCTTTTATATATTCGTTCTTCTTGTTGTTGTTATTATTTCGAATGCGTGCACGGAGAGAGAGAGCGAGAGAGAGAGAGTCGGGCTCCTCACCGCGCGCGGACATATACTCTTTTTGACGCGCGCACGTGCATGCGTCGGCAGCGGCGCTCTCTCGCGTTATGAAAGGTCGGAGTTTTGAATAATTATACGGTTGCGCGCGTACAGAGAGAGCGAGAGAGAGAGAGAGAGAGGCTGTGGAGTTTTACGACGCCGAGGGAATATATCGTAATGCGCGCGCGAGAGAGCCTGGACGCGGCCGGAGCTCTGCACTTTATAGTGAATTGGTTTAATTTTATTGAGAGCGCGAGAGCCGAGCGAGCGAGCGAGAGAGGATTTATAGTTTTACAGCCTAGAATCCGTTTCCTAGTTTGCATGGCAGCGCCGCTGCTTTTGCGCCATCTTCTTTTCAACGGGGATCCATACATTTCGATATAAGCGTAGAATATTTATTTTCACACTTTAGACTGGTTAAGGGCTCGAGGCTTCGGATGCTTTTATGTGGTGAGAAGCGTGTTGCGAGATGGGCGGTGCTATAGATTCTCTTATTTCGTTTTGTTCAAGTTTCGAGATCGGACCTATCTATTTATTAATAATACGGTGTGTTTTTATGTAACGCCGTTAAATGTAGACGTAAGAAGTGGTTTACAAAAATTAACGGTCCCTTGTAAAACTATGGATCAGTTTTTTCGTAGAAAAGAACAGTTGTAAGCAGATTTACATGGATTTTAGAAGTAAAGGGGTAAATTAATCGCATTTTTTTGTCACTCTGTACTTCTTAACATACTTAAAAATCTATATTTTTTGTAAAGGAACTTTTTCTCTCTAGAAGAGAAACGAACCCTTTGAAACACACATTTTTCTTAAGGTCCAGTGTCTCGTGATAACTAATTGTGTAAGAATGGGGTGCTCGAGGTCGCTGATTACAAAACCGAAGCCAAATCTTCAAAATTGAAGATGGCAAATTTAACATGGTGGGGTTTTACCACGACTAAGGTTACGTTTGAAAATTCCGACCGCCATAGTGAATATTTCTGATTTTTTGAAAATTTGACACAGAACGGTAATCAGCAACCCCAAAATTTTCCGAATATCGATTTCCAAACACATGTGACTAGTTTATCTTACTTATTCTATAAATATAGATTAAATAAATAATAAACTAGAATTATACATGGCTATTAATTCCTTTACATATGAAAAAGGTAAAAATAAAATAGAAATGAGAAAAATAGAAGAATCACTGACTGAAATAAATAAAAAACCTAGGAAGAAAACGTGGTTAGTTATACATTGACCTCCATACTTCAAACGGTTTATACTTGGATTTAAGGTATCTTATTTCCAAGAATCTATGAATTACATATGTAAGTCATGATTTATTTACACATTCCACATATTTTATTTAATTTGGGTAAAATTCATTTTAAAGGGTTTTTCGAGATTATTTTAAATTCAAAATGAAAGATTTCATGTTTAAAGTTGTACTTTATTTTTGTATCACCACAATATTGGTTTACTAATAAGTTATACCACGGACTGTTAATCAACCTTATAAAAATTCTTATATTGTCAAACTTAAATCATGATAATCCGCATCCTACACACACACATATATATATATACACACGTATATCTAATAAGCGATAGTACCATCTCGCCACGGAGTGTATATTAGTAAGCAATACAATAGTAAATTACTAGCTTCAACGATTAAATTTACCAGAATTAATTTTGATGAAAACTTCATGCTAGTTAGATGATTAACTTAATATTTATAATAGACATTTATCAATTATTACGCACTTGTAAGTGAATTGTTCTTTAATTCAACATGTTTCTTAAGTCTGTAACTTATTTGATGATTTAGCATTATACGTTTTTATGTGGCCGCAAGTTTTCTGGTGTTTGCGGTTGACTAGGATAGATTGCGACTTGAACATGAAAGCTTTCATACACAAACTGCTTATAGCAACAGCATGTGAAAGTGATCACTCAAAATTAACCACACTTTAATATGCAAAAACTTACTTGCTATAAACATTTATTGAAAATTATATTTTCGTATATAAAATTAGTAAGTGAAATATACTTATAAATAATATTTTATATAAAAACATATACTTACTCATAATATTAATAAAGCATATCCGATGACTTTCTCTGGTAATCATTAAGTCAAAACATAATTTTAAAACTAAATTGCTTGTAAGTAACATATATTGTAGGACATATTTATTTTCATGAATGTATACCATTTTAATAAAGTAACACGTCAGTTCTATCAAATGAAAATACTGCACAAAAAATGTATAAAGTGCTTTTAATTAAATAAAATCTGAAAAATAAGCGACGTAGTCTAATACACGATAACATCGATGTAAAGGGCTTTATAGTTATAAAAGATAAAAGATGGAATTAAATTTTTTATTCCAAATTATCCTTTTACTTTAAATACAAAGGCTATCGAATTTCGAAAATATGTAAATATAGCACCTTTTCAATAAATTTACTGTACAAATCACAAGATTACAACCCCATAAAATTAGTTAAAATATATCGTTTGATCCAAGATTTTAAATATTCTCCAAACTTTGGACCTTTCGAGGCTCCCTTTCTTTGTCATTTTTTTCCTTTAAATTAAAAGAAAGAAAACCTTCGAGAATTTCAGCCGTCGGTGGTAAATTACAAGTCAGCGCGCGTAGTCCGATGTATTTTTTTTTCTTCCATCCAACAAACAGAAACGTCATTAAAATTTAGCGAAAGATACGGCCTTTACAGTTACGCACACACGCGAAAAGCGAGTCTCCACTTACACAGTTATCTCCTCGCGGGATCTTCTCGTTCCTCGTTTTTATTTTAGTACCGTCTCTCTCTCTCTCTCTCTCTCTCTCTCTCTCCTCTCTTGTAGGCAAGCATGGCTCGGTTCCTCTCTTTCTCTCGCTCTCCTTCTCCGGAATTCCCTCCGCTCTCTCCCCGGACTCGTTTTTCCTGCACACCAGGCTCGCCTCCCTCGAGCGGCGGCGGCGGCTCGCCCGCCTGGCAGCAGCAGCTCTTCCCATCGCCTCTTTCATCCCTCCTCCTACTCCTTCTCCACCTCCTCCTCCACCTCCTTCTTCTCCTTCTCTTCTTCGTCTGCTTCCTTTTTTATCCTCGGCCATCGGTGAATCGTTCGATATCCTCCGCGCGCGCGGGTACTTTCCTCCGTCAGCTCGCTCCTTCTCTCTTCTCTCTTCTCTTCTTCCCCCCTCCTGTCCGGGCCGGGGCCGCTTTCTTAGGGTCCCTCCTCCTCCTCGTCTTCTTTTTCTCCAATCCTGCCGACGCGCGCGTAAGGCGAACCAGAGAGAGAGAGAGAGAGAGAGAGCGAGAGACGGTGAATGTACCAGTGGCCCCGGCATCCGCGTGCAACGCTTGCCAGGGGAGACTTTAAATTCCTGGGCTAATCCGTTTGAGAGGAGCTCATGATGGGACGGGGGAGAGCGAGAAAGGAGTCGGATTCTTTTTTTTGCTCCAGGAATTTATTGGTGGTACACCGACATGCTAAGAGGCGATACTAAAAAATTATTGTGTTTATGCTAGTGTTGCGTTATATATGCGTTGCGCGCGTTCTTTTAATTGTTCTGTATTCGGAAGGATATACATTTTAAGGATATTCGGCGTACAGGCGAATAAAATGCACTTATACTTTACAGCAATGCGGCGATAGCATGTTTATAACGGCCTGTAGAGGTATTATTTACGATTTTTGCAGCCCAGCCAATTTTATTGTTCCGATACATTTTGAGGTGAAGTGAGAACTTTGAAGCCTTTTTTATAAGGTACTTATATTAAAATATTATTCACGGATTACCTCCTTTCATTAGCATCTTTCAAATTATTTTTACAGCATCCATCGATTTATGAAATCTATCATAAATCAGTGAAGTCGAGATTTGTAAGATAATAATAATTTTCAGAATCGAATATTCAAGGTTCGCATTGAGTAAATTATACGTTAATCTTCATCGCGCAATTTTATTAACGAAGCAAAATATGTTGATAAATTTTTGAATTAAATTTAAATCTACATAATACATGAATGTATAAAATATTGTCTTAATTCAAATAAATATTACATTTGGCCTCTTTAGACATTCGATTTCTATTTCAGTATAGTGCAGTAAAAGACACACATATGTCCTTATTTGTTTCTCAAGCAATAATTTGACATTAAATTCCCGAATGTCAATCAAATTTAGTATGTGAAAGAAAACATAAGGAGAGCCAGTTAAACAAAGTCCTGTCTCTATATCAAACGATTTCTCTGCCGGGTGCAGAATAAACCGAAGGATTATAAACACATCATTACACTTTTAAAACCTATTCCAGCTTCCACTGCAGCGTGTCTGTATTATCATCGTTTAAGTATAATATGGACACACACACACACACACACACACACACACTGGCTTATATATTCCTCCGCGTTTAAGCGTCCGAGACATCCTCTAACATCCTCCTTTTTCAATACCACACCTATAGTCGTTCGGCCACTCTCGAGCTCTCATTACTCCAACATTATCATATGGCTTCTTAGCCGACGGCCATTCCAGAAAGGTGAGCTAGTAGTTTTCGGATATTCTCGTTTCAGTCCTGGACGGCCGGCTATACTCGCTCGTATCATGGCGCGTCACTCGGTTCTCCTGTTTTTTTCTTTTCTTTTTTTCTTCTTCTTTTTTCTTCTTTTAATGCCACAGGCTCTCGTAGCTGCGAGAGACATTAAAATTCGAGTAGTGCCACTCTCCGAGTCCAAATGATTTGTGCTCCTGTTGGGAACTGGTTTCTCTTCTCCGTATATATGCGCTCACACACACGGGCGGAGAGAAAGAGAGGAGCAAATGATAGCGCGCGACTGCTGCACTCGAGTGGGAGGGACTTCTCTCTCTCTCTCTCTTCTTATTTCCGATGCACCGCGCTGATGCGAGTGTATATTATATATATGTACGAATGCGCGAGGCATCCAGTCATCAAACACGTGGGAGTGGCAAAGTCCATCGCAGCTTTTGTTGACCGCAGCCGTCTGAGATCCAGTACAGTGTGTGCAGGTATCGTGTATCTTCTTGCATCGCTCGCGCGGCTCTGGAAGAGTCGAGGCGTGGAAGAAACGCGTGCTTGGAAAGAGTTTTCTCTCGCCGATGGGAAATCCATCGCGAGACCGATGCGGAGAAAAAGTGTGCCTGGAGCCCGAAGATGATTGTAAGAACATCGCCTCTTATAAGCTTGTTACGCTTTATCTCTGACTTTTTTTATGGGATATATTATATATATATATGTGTGTGTGTATGTGAGCACGAATGGCTCGTTTTTTTTGGGTTTCGCTTTTTTGATCCACTGACGCGGTGCACTTTTTTTTAAGGCGATGCTTTTATACCTGAGATACCGCTTTACAACCGAAAAAGTAATAAAAAAACGTATGACCTTATCAGGGCGTTACACTTTCTCAAAGAATTTTGTCAAACAATTCACAATAGATCCTTACCAATTTTTATTAACTTTTCCAGTAAGTCAACCTATTTCAATTATTTATTTGTACATTATCTACTTAGCGATTTACGTATTCATTCTTATATCGAAGGAGATTGGCTTCAACTACAATTTTTTAATTCAATCCAGAAAAAAGGCAACTCAATAAGCGCAGCAAGTCCGCCGAACTATTTAGATAATGAAGTCAAATGCTAATTGGACTATAAATTACCGCGCGCTGCCTTTAATATTTCCAAATCCTTTTTGCGGCCTCTCCTTATGCGAGATGAGCACAGTCGTAAAGAAAAAAAAAAACTTTCTAATGAAATATATAACACCGAATCTAATATCGCGCAGGGGGTCAATTTACCGCGGCTCGGACGATATACACACAAAGCGCAAACTAGCACATAAGTATACAGTTCTAAAGAAGACCGATCCCTTGACAGACATTACGCGGAACTCGTTTATGCTTTGGACATCATCATTCTTCTATACCCGAACCAAGGCATTTCCATTCCCGACGCTATACGGTCTCGGTCGAGAAGAAAAAGAAGCAAAAAAATAAATGAAGAGGAGCATGGCAGCCGCGCCGTGGAGAACGAAACAATTAATAAAACACGCGAGCGAGACGAGCGCGAGGTCGCTTATTAGAAACTCATTTCTCCCTTGCAAATATCTCCGATTAAAGAGACCGACCAGCCGATAATCGGGACGTCGACTTCGTGCGGCTGCCAATCTTCCTAATTTCAGCCCTCGTACGCTTTGCAGGGGTGAAAAAAAGTGTATAAGGGCCAAGAGAAAGAGAGAGAGAGAGAGAGAGGAGAGAAGAGAGAGGCCATAAATACACGTGTAAATATATTGCAGTCGTTAAAAGCGCGCGCTCGGGCGCTGTAAAATTGTAGTGTGTACCTGAGGTTAAATCATTAAATCACCGTGCGAGAGAGTGAGAGGGACTCGCTCCGCTGCAGAAATGCCCCCTTCGCAGCTGAGCTTCGCTTTAAGGAACGAGCGTCGTGCTTGAGAGAAAAGTGAGAGAGACTCGGGCCAGGGTTGTCTTGTTGTATATATGTATATGTATACGTGGGTGGATAAATGTGCGAACGTTAACGCTTAATAATTCAACAAATACTTAGGTGGCAGGATTTTTCTAGGGATGAGCTTGAGCCGTGCCTCGTTACCGCGGTGAGTCGGGGCCTGTATCTTCAACGGCTTTGTAGCCAGGACTAATGGATTTATGCGCGTACAACCGTCGAGCCGCGTATCTCGGGAAATTGGATATTTTTCATTGATTTTCCCGTCTGGTGTAATATACTACGGAATATTCGAATAGCTTATTTTCAACTCTGTATATTTATTTGGAAATTATAATCAAAATTTAATTGAAAATACATAGGATTTCAAGACAATCAGTTCGTTTTAATATCTGGGAATTTTACTTGCTCTTAAAAAGAACACGTTCCATTCTTGAAATCTACTTTTTGTAACTCTTTTTATGAGTTTAGAAATAAATGTACTCCATATACACGTGTACAAACCCTTTACCATTTTTTAGGTAAAAATTAATATATGAGATACAGATACTTCCTATAAGACAAACTTTTAAAAACTGGATTTTTAATTTATAGACATAAAATGGGTTCGCTGCTACATTTTTGTTAATAAAAAATAAGATATTGAATTTCTAATAAAACTACAAACATTATTATGCTGAAGGAACATTAATTTTCATTATTTCGATGATATATACATTAGAAATATCGTAGCAACAATATGATTTATGAACTTGTGGATCAATGACATAAAATTTCATATAACATAAAAATTCATACAACATAAAATTTTCAATAAAAAAAAAACAGAATGATTGAGAAATATAATGTTAGAAAAATTGCGTTTACCACATGATCGCAACACAAATTATACATAAATAAATAAAAATATCTATAACACAGACTGTATCCTAGCTTTTTCTAGTAAAATTCAGCATTTGAAAAAGGCTAAAAACAGATTTCTAAAAATACGAAAGCCATAAAGCATTCGAAAACTTTTCAATTCCATTTAAAACGAAACGGTAGTTTGGTGAAAAAGTGAAATTTTCGAACCCATAACTCACAAACGTCTCGCAACGCGCACTCAAAACAAAGTGGAGTAAAAAAAAAAAAAAGAAGAAACTGGACTAAGAACGCGGAAAAAGAGAAAACTGGTGCAAAGTGGTGCGCCAGGAAAAAGGGAAATCTCCCAAAAGGATAATGAGACGAGATTCGTTGCGGAGGTTGAGCTGCCGGTGGACGAGTAACGAAAAGAGAAAAACCTTTTTGTGTCGGCAGACCAAGGCGTAATCCCCACCAATAAACCAATTAAGTCTTCTAACCCTGTTCTGTGTACACAACAACACTGCACAGCCAACCCAGATTTTCGAATCTATACGTGTATATATAAGATTTCCGGGTCAGTCGGTGCACGTTTTTCGGTATGCGCGCAGATGTTTTCGAGAGAAGCAGAGCTAGAGGAAGAAAAAACGCGTTTTCTCTCCACTTCTAGCGCTCCTTGTTTCTTCTTCCGCTTTTCTATATATACAGACACACAGGCCGTGGTATATACACAAGCTGCCTGGGGAGGGAAAAAGGGATCGACGTTTGATTCTTACGAGGACCTCAAGAGATGCTTCAATCGGCCGATAAAAGATCCATTTCAAAGTATAGGAGGATAAGAGAAGGGAAAGAAAACTTATAAGGGCGTGTAGTCGCTCGCAATTGAGTGACGTGCACTTATCGCGTTTGGAACGATTGTTGGAACGAGCGAGCGAGATATCAACCCAGAAGTGATAGTTCTCGCGAGCCGGGGGAGGGTTGAGAGCGAGCTATATATGCTTCTAAAACGTGGAAATAGGCGACTGTACGCATTGTGTGTATGATGTGTGTATAACACTGCTTAGAGTCTGCATAATGGTATCGCGATGATTAAATTTGTTCTTCTGTTGTTATTACGGGGTATCATTTTACAAGTGCTTGTCATCAGTTGCGACAACTTGCATTGCACTCGTGCTAAGAATTAAATTGATTTAAGAGGTGGTTCAACCAAGCATAAGTGTTATTGCAATATTTGATTCAGAATCGAATCTATCAACTTTTCAATGTAGCTATAAATGAAAATACTTTTTTTGAAACAATTAAATTAAACTTACATAACGCACCTCTAAATTCGGTAAGAAACTGTACTTTACAATTTTCCCTTGCACGCGAACATACTTCATGAATTACAAATTCTTTACAGTACAATAAAGTAGTATTAAACCACCTCTAAATATTTCAATTTCTATACTTAATATTATTGTATCGCATTTTCGAAGTACCGAAGGTTGCATTATTTATCAGCCTCGTATTCACTTGAGCAGTTTAGTACCGATTCCAACTAAATTGAACACTTCGCAGTCACTTCTTCAGGCAGCACAGTATATTTTTATTAATAATTTATTCGAGTACAAAAACAAAACGGCTCGTAATGTTTAGTCACCTGTATCGGAACTAAAAGTTTTAACGATTTTTTCTATCATCCAGCGGGTCGCGCTCGGGCTGCGCAGATAAAACGAAAAAAAAAAGCACTTAATGCGATTTGGATTGAAGTTTAATGTTCTGGAAGGAACGTTTCGGAATGCGAAAGAGTAATCACGACTGTCATTTCGTTCCTCTCCAGCGTCTGCGCAGTCGACGCGAATATATACGCATATATATAGAGCTAAAGAATATAAGAAAGAAAGAGAAAAGGAGGAAAAAGGGTATATATATTGTAAGAGTGAATTGCACCCTTGTCGCTCGCATCTTTCTTCTCGGCCCTCACGAAGAAATTCCATCTCGAGCTATCTCACTCGTTTCGGACTTAATGGCCGGGCTTACTTGAAGCTCCGGTGATAAGTATGATAAGAAAGTATATGTAGTCTCTCGAGGATTATGCGTGTTACTTCTATATGTATATATATATCGTCCTTGTGTACCTGGCGTCAGCAACGTGGATTCGTTTTGGTTTTCTTGTTACGATTAGAACAAAAGTTGTGTTTCAGCGGCTTATCTATAGAACGCTGCGCTCGACTAAATTTCTCCCCTTTACCTTTGGATTTATTTAAATTTCACGCTCGTCCACGCGAGGCGTAAAGCCATAATGAAATACCGAAACCCATTAAGTTTATATTAGTTTGATAAAGCTTGAGCCGCGTGAAATGATTGTATAGAGGGAAATTTAGTATATTTGCACTTGGTGAAGTTGTTTATATACCGTAAGTGATATTTCGATCACTGATGTTCGAGTATGAACTTCGAGCAAGTCAACGAGTTTCACTTTCAAACAAGATACTTCGATACCGATGTAAAGTATTACAGTTTTACCAAGATAATAGTAATACGTCAGTGCGGTAAAACATAAATTTACGATGTTTCGTGTGGAGGACAAAAAAAAATGGAAATCCTCAAACGGCACAAGATTCGCATTCATGAAACCTGACGCAAGAATTATGTTGCATCGTAAAGCATTTTTTTACGCAGCCACGCGCATATATACATATACACAGATATATACCCTTCGCCCGTCATTTATAAGAGGGTAAAAACGGCGCACCGGGAAAAAAAAACAGGACACGTTCCATTAATATTTATAAAATTCAGCGATATAAAGAGAGAGAGAGAGAGAGAGAGAGAGAGAGAGAGAGAGGAAAGAATAGGAACGACTTTCATTTTTACGATTACGATGAAAGATTTTTCCTTCGACTATAGCGCGCACAGACATACAGACATATATATAGCTCGACTGTGGGGTACAGAGCCCACGTAGAGAGGCTTTAACGCCGTCGCAGCCGAGTTGAATCATGCTATATTTAGCGAGGCAGTGCACGTCGCTTGAGTTTCAAATCGGATAGCTGGTCCCTGGTGTGTGTATGCGTGTGTGTGTGTGTGTGT